>VZTB01000960.1:172547-254699 GCA_013397245.1 Thryothorus ludovicianus
GACGGTGGGGGGGGGATGTCGAGCGGCGACCCCGCCCCGCACATCGTGCCTGGTGTGCTGTGCTCTCGCTCTCTGCCGCCGTGCCTCGCCTCGGTGCGCTCCGCTACCGCCTCGGTCTCCCCTGTTTGCTTCGGTCGGGGCTACCTCCGCAGCACCCCCTCACAGCGTCCCCTCTCCAACTCCCCTCAGATGTCTCAGGTGTCTCCTCCTGGTGCCCCCTCATAATCTCCCTTGAGTGCCCTCAGAGTGCATTTCATTTCCCTCTACCCCCTAAGTCCTCACCTCAGTCTCTCCTGTTTGCTCCTGTCGGGGCTCCCCCTCAGGATCCCAGAGCCGTCCCCTCCAGTGTTCCAACTCCCCTGAGATCTGTTCTCCCCTCACAGTGTCCCCCGCAGCCTCCCCTCAGTCACACCGGAGATGTCTCAGTGCTCCCCTCACAGCGACCCCTCCAAGTCTCCGCACAGTTCCCCTTCCCCTCGCAGTCCCACCATGGGCGGCTCATTAGCCCTCGGTCCCTCAGAGCCCTCGCTTCAGTCTCTCCCCACAGAGTCCCCTCTCTGACTCCCCTCAGACGTCGCAGTGCTCCCTCACAGTTCCCCTCCAAGTCTCCCCATGATCCCCCCTTCCCCTCTCAGTCCTTCCAGAGTCACCCCCACAATCTCCCCTTTCAGTCCCACCACGGATGGCTCGATGCCCCCTCACAGTCTTTTCTCCCCTCATACTCATTCCCACCCCAGTCTCTCCTCTCAATCCCACTGTGGATGTCCCGTCTCAGTCTCTCCCTCAGTCTTCCCTCTCAGACTCCCATCAGAATCTCACAGTTACATTTCCAGTCTGCCTTCTCAGTCTCCCCATGGATGTCCCCTCTCAATGTCCCCCTCACAGTCTCCCTTCTCTGTTTCCCCTCAGTCACCTCGCAACTTCCCCTCTCAGTCCCACAGAGATGATCTCTCTCAATGTCCCCCTCAGAGTGTCCCTTCTCAGTTTCCTCTCAGTCACCCCCTGTAGTTTCCCCTCTCAATCCCACTGTGGATGTTCCCTCTCAATGGCCCCCTCACAACATCCCCTCCCAAGCTCTCCCTCTGTGCCCCCATTTCCCCCATGCCCTCAGAGCAGCCACACACAAAGCCAAGTGTCCCATTCCCATTAGAGCTGGCCCACTCTCAGGCACCAGCCTCGCTTTACAAACACTTTCTGCTCTGTCTAGACAGACTTCCCCAGCCCAAAACAGGTTTAGAAGACTGGAGCTCACATACTTCCATGGATTTCCATACTGGTTCCCAACCTGAGAATCAGGTCGTATAAGCCCCAGCGCCGTGTGTGACAGCAGAGCTCCTTGTACCCAAACTGGTTGCTCGGGGCTGTTTTCATCGCCTTCATGTTGGAATGTCCTTCAAGGGCAGGCACAATGGGAGGAGAGGCTGGAGGAGGACTGGACACAATTCTAAGGATGTGTTGGTGAGCTCCATAAGCTGAGATGGATTCAACAGCAGTAATTTATTGGTTTAAGGGAGATCTATAATGACAGATTCCTTTGCAAAGAGTAACACTGCCTTTTGTTTACTGCAAAACTCGAATTCATTACATTTACTTCTACATTTACATGAATTTCATTACATTTACTTGCAAATTCTGTATTTATTTACATGGTGCCTGTCCTTGCTGAGGTCTGGCTGTAATCCCGTGGAGGTCTCTGACAGGCCTCTGCTTCTATCACTGTGTTACTCACTAGTTAGGCAAGTAAGGGCTCTCTGGTTATGCCTGCTTATTTCCTTCAAATGCAGCGAGTTCCCATCTGTTTCAGGATGTTTCAGTGTGGGACAGGGTTTGGTGTCTCACAGTGCTTCTACATGTAAAAGCAGCAGCTCTTGTCCAGCAGCATTTTACTGTGGTATAAAGCATTTATCCCAGTTTAGGTTAAGGAAAATGTTTTGCTGTTGGAGGTGAGGGGTGGGAGTCAGGTCAGACTCCAAGGCATAGGCGAGGACAGCAGTGTAGCAGTGTCTTTCTGGCTCCTGCTTCAACTTTGTAACAAGTTGGGTTGGTGTATTTAGAGGTGCATCTTGGATCACTCTTTGTGCTTGCCTTGGCCATTACAGCCTGAGCAACCTGAGCTAGCGGGAGGTGTCCCTGCCCATGGCAGGTGGAATAAGCTCTTGTTTAAAGCCCCTCATGCCCAAAGGAATCTGTGGTTCTACAATTACATCACTTATAGATACGCTGGCGTGGCTGACACCAGGAGCCCTCCATAGCACTTTGCTCCCCTCATGACCCCCTCCCCTGCTGCTGCACTAACTCGGCAGCTCTGACACAAACTCAGGATGGAGATTTACCACTGGGGACAGATCCTGAGCGGTCCCACAGCTACTGCCCGTCTCCAGAGGATGTCCATGCTGCCTGGTGCTGGGCAACAGCTCCGTGTTACACCAGTACTGCAGCCCTGACCACACAGCTGCTGAGCCAGGGGCTGGCCCTGCAGCCCCAGTGCTGCGTCGGTGCCTCTGAGGGAAATGCCATGTACCCCCTGTTGGGAATGGGGACAAGGGCAGAGGACATATGGGGGCCATGGTTAGCTGGGAGAGCACCTCTGTCTTTACAGCAAGTGCCAGTCTTGCCACATCAGTGAAGTCAGAGCGGGGCTGCAAGTCCCAGCTACAGAGTGAAAGGGAAAGGAGGTGCTTTGGAGGGAGGGAATCCTTTACCCCAGGCAGTAGGGGCAGAGGAGGAGGATCCTACTGCCGCTGTTTCCTGCAGCTTCTCTGTGCTGCAATGTCCCCTTAGGACGGCCCCAGCTGCCCCTGCCATGAGATCAGAACAGCACTGGGTTAATGGCAGGAGGGAAAGGAAGACCTTGGCTGTTATCCACCGCCCCTGGAAAGAGGACTATGATTAAATACCCTGAAGGCCTAAGAGTAGGCTGGTGTACCACAGCCCTTTGGTATCAGTATTGCAAGACTCGGATGGCCTCACCCACTGGTAATGCCAAACATGGGACAAGTTCAGAGTAGGAGGATTTAATGAAGATAAACTCTTTGAAGGACACTATATATCAAATACATCAATATTCCCAGTCTGGACCCCAATGCATGGCTCCCTGCTCCCCATCTGATGGGTAAGCCCTTGAAAGGATTCCTGAGGCCTTCATTTGCGGTGCTCAGGAGGAAGGGTGAAGCAGGTGCTTAATGGATAACCCCTTTTTTCAGAGACTAGTTCCAAGAGAAATTGCACAATAAAATCTGTACTGCTGCAGCCCATCACCAGACTTCCTGTCTCCAGAACTAAACTGCTTAAAGACACAATTCCTGAGATCCTACCTTCCTTCCCCACCCAAAACGTGGAAGTATCATTTCTATAGTTTGTGACCTCAAAACCTTACAGCCAAACAATTAGCAGTGTTTGAATAGTTTCTGAGCAGCTCTGCCCTGTAACTTGTACTCACTGTGGCACCATCAGAGGAGTTCTCATTGGGAATGGGAGTCTGTTTTTCCTGGTAATGTTATGTCCCAGCACCTGGTGGCTTTACCATCCCCATGTGCTGCCAAAGCTGTTCCAGGATGGAAGAAAAGCCCAGAGCCTGTTGCCTCCTCTCCGCCCAGCAGCTGCAGAAGGTGCTGCCTATTCTTTCTCCAGGCACGTCTGGTTACACACACCCTGCACTCATGGGATTGTGGAGCAATTTTATGTGAAATAACCGTTGTTTCTGGCTTCTGATTTTCATTGTGTGTGTGAATTCCATGGTGTTCAGGAAGTGGTGGTAACCCAGGGACCGCAATCACAGCACTGTTTCGTGTTTAGCTGTGTGTCTGTGAACTTCTGCAAACCCTTGTCTCCTTGGCCTACAGACACACGTCCCAAAGGATCTCCCTGTTTCATTTCACACTGAAAGAGTGTTTGCAGGTGGCTAAACATGTTCTGTAGGTGATATCCCACAAGCACCAGTCAGATCTGATTCTGCTCTCCTTTTCAGTAAGTATTTGTTAATGTAAAGCCATTTCCTACCTACTTGTTGAATAGAGTCTAGTGGGGGTTAAAGACAGACTCGGACTTTTCTGTGAATTGCTCAAAATCTTGCCCATCATCTGTCAGGACCATCTAACTCTGTTGTGGAGGAATCTCCCAAGTAATGCGTAAGGCTATCTCAGCAAAGCTAGAGCAGCAGTTCAGGAAAAACAGAGTCTTCTGTCATCAGCATAACTGAGTCTGTCACTCTGAGGGGTCCTTCCTTCTTAAATTTTCAAATATTTCCAAATATGAAGCCTTTTTGCTGGAGTTGCCTGTAACGTTGCCATGTCTGACAAACTACTAAGAAAAATCTGTATAAATCTTTGTGCTCTCCCTCTGGGTTGTTGCTTGACAAATCTCAGACTGTGTCTGAGAGACAACAGTCCATTTGCTTTATTTTTAAAGTAAATTGCTACAAAGAACGGGCTCTGCTACATTATGGTTTCTCATGTCTTTGACACCATCTTGCAACCTGCCCCACAATCAGTTTGAAAATCATATTTCTACCCATAAAATAGTAATCTGGGCAAGTTTCATGTCTGCCAGCTCCCTTTTAGCAGTTGCAATTAGTGGTTTATGGGTGGTTTCAACCAACATGGGCCAAAATAGACCCAGAACATTTTTTCCCCTGCAGATTATGGTGAAAGATCCCTCCCCTGGGCACAGAGTAAAGCAGGATGCCCATAGATACACTTTGGCCACTTGAGATGGGAAGATTTCAGTGTTTCCCACCTCCCTGCCTTGTCCCCCAGTTAAAGATGTGGCCTTCCTATTGCACAATTTGTAGGAGAGGACATTCACAAGCTCTTCAGGTGCTCCACTCACAGCTTGGCATGAGCTGAATCCCAGATGCACAGTCCGAGCTTGGTGCTGAGCTGGGAGCTCAGGCGTGAGCACTGCTCACACTCTCCTCTGCCAAATTCACCACAGGCTCCATCTCTTGCCTGAACCCATACCTTGGAGCAAGACCTCATCCTTCCCACCAGGGCTGGTGCTTCCCTCCATTCATTCTGTTTCTTCATTCATTCTGTTTCTTCATTCATTCTATTTCTTCACTCATTCTGTTTCCTCCACACAGCTCAGAGCAGGAGTGTCAGAATCTTCAAGCCTGAGGGATTGGCTGATTCCTCATCTCTTGAAAGGTATCTCCAGATTCCTCCCATCCTATTTCTGTCCTCTGCTCAATCCTTGATGGCATCACAGAGACAAGATCTTCAGTACCTACAGGGCAGGGAAAGGAAGGATGGGGCAAGACTATTTACAAGAGCATGAGTGACAGGACAAGGGGGAGTGGGTTGAAATTGAGAGTAGGTTTAGTGCAGATATTAGGAAAAATTCTTCCCTGTGAGGGTGGGCAGGCCCTGGCACAGGGTGCCCAGAGCAGCTGTGGCTGCCCCTGGATCCCTGGAAGTGCCCAAGGCCAGGTTGGACAGGGCTTGGTCTAGGGGAAGGTGTCCCTGCCCACAGCAGTGGGGTAGAACAGAATAAGGTTCAAGGTCCCTTCCAAATAACACTATCTTATGATTCTGTAATCAAGTGCTCAGCACTTTTGACCACACTAAGTGTTGCTCCTTTCAATTCAATGCTGTCCAAGCATTTATTAACCTACTTGGACACACTGCATATGTCTTTTGTGGAAGTAATTCATTACTATAAATCTCATAGTTCTTTTAGTTCTTTTTTTTTTCTTTTTTTTTTTTCTCTACATATAGCTTGCATTTTTTTCTAATCAGTAGTAATGCTCACAGCAATGCACTGACTTCACACAAGTGTCTGGGATGACATTTGGAAATGTCCCGCTTTTGTTCTGGCTGATAGTCTTTTTTTGCTGCAGTAAAAATCTGGTGTTCCCAAGAAAACTTTGGCCAAGCTCAAAGTCTCACCACCCTCCTGTTAGTCACCTGTTAGTCACCAGCAAAACTCTGCTGAGCCACTGTTAAACCTGGCCATGGGGACACTGGTGGCATTTTTCCCTGCTCTGCCATCGACCTGGTTGGTGGAGGCAGCCAGTGTGGCTCTGCCATTCCTCCTGCTCCCTTCAGCCTTGGCTGTCCCTCTGCCTCTTTTCTTGCTATCAGTCAGAGGTTTAGTGCAAGACTTGGTTATCTCAAGGAGCTTCATTCCTGGGAAAGTCTCTGTGTTAATCCTGGCTCCCACACCAACCTTTAAGCTTTTGGCTGTGGATTCAACTCCTCACAACTCTTGAAAAATTTTATTTTTCATCAGAGACTCTGCTGAACTCCCACAGTCATCCAGAGAGCAACCCCAACCTCTTCTGCAGTGTCAGCCTCTCTCTCTCAGCTGAGTTAAAAGCCAGCTGTGAAATGTTTTGGATTTAGGTGGCAGACCAGTCTGTCACTCTCTGCATTAGGCTCCAAGAGTTAACTCTGCCCAGGTTCATGGAGAATGGTACAGACTCAGGTGACTGCCCTGTCCTTGCTCTCTGGCACTGCCATGTGCAGTCATGGAATGCTTTGGGTGGGAAAGGACCTTACAGCCCCTTGGTTCCAACCCTGTGCCATGGACAAGGACATCTCCCACTAGCTCAGGATGCTCCAAGCTCCAACCTGGCCCTGGACACTTCCAGGGATCCAGGAGCAGCCACAGCTTCTCTGGGCAAACTCATGCCAGTGCCTCCCCACCCTCACAGGGGAGAATTTGTTCCTGAGGTCTGTGCACTCCTCCCATGGAGGAAAGGGCCCCCAGCGGCGACCAGGAAGCCTTTCTGGGCTGGGTCTTGGAAAACTGTCCTGCTGAACCAGTTCCAATTTGTATGAAATTCTTCAATATTCATCAGGGCAGGGAGGGAATTGAGCTGGGTTGACAAGGGGAATACATTAACTGCTTGTTTGTGCCTCCAGCTTTGCTCTTCCCCCACCACAAGACTTCTTTCCTTGTTTTGGGTAAAAAAAGAACAACTTCCACAGGAGCTTGAAGCTCAATGGTCACTGGTTTGCTACCAGTAGAAACTGGGACTGGCCCAGCCCTAGATTGCCCCACAAGTTGAATAATGATCTTTTTCTAGCAGATGTTTGTGGAAAACTTTACCTTCTGCAGGCAGCTCTGGTGTTTTCAGGGCTCCAGTAAGTACTCAGAAATGCCCCCAAAGTTTCAGCTTTCAGAATTTGGTAAGCAATGAAACCTTTTGATTTATTAATTAACAGCGAAAACACCTAATTTTTCTGCTATGTGAGCAGAACTTTAGAAATAGATTATACCTCTCAAGCTGCGAAAATAAAGAGAGTAAGAAAGGACAAAATTACTAAAACACATCAATCCACTCACCTTCTCCTGGGCAAATTTTTCACATGTTTGATTCAAACCAAATTCTTTATTTTTTCTTGTTATGGCAACAAGCAGTTCCAAGGCTCCATTATTTCTTCAGCCCTGTGGTTCTCTCAGGCAGCTCCTTGGGCAGCCTGCCTCTCATGAATTCCAGCTGGATGCATCTTGCATCCTTCCTATCACCTTGTTTTGGCTGCCTGAATCATACCTGGCACTTCATGGGTGCCCAGCACAGAGCTAAACCCAAATCTTTCCTGGTGACTGAGTCCAGAGTTTCTCCCAAACACAACATGAGAGCTTTAGCTGGAAAACCTTTTCTCAGCATTAATCACCTTTCACTGTGAGTTTGCACGAGCTCCTAAATAATGGGCTTAGGTGAAAGTAGAACTAATTATTGTCATTATGGCTTCTAGCTCATAGAAATATGGAATGACAGACTGGTTTGGAAGGGACTTTGAAGATCATCCCATTCCATCCCCTGCCACGGGCAGGGACACCTTCCACTATGCCAGGTTGCTCCAAGCCCCATCCAACCTGGCCTTGAACACTCCCAGGGAAGGGGCAGCCACAGATTCTTTATGCAACCTGTTCAGATCAAGGGGATCACAGCAGGGCAGCAAAGTGACCGAGGTAGTGGTGGTGATTATCAGGACCATTTTCTCTGGAAAACCTGGGAGAGAATAATTCCAATGAGGTGCTCTACTCTGTGGCTTTCAAGGTTATCGAAGAAATGATCACCCCCCCCAGCTGTGGTGTCCCATTCTGTGACATTAATGACAAGAATCTCTTGGCACAGGATGTAATTTGTCTGGGGAAATTAGTTTCAAAAAGGACCATAAAGTTAAATACTATTGCAGAGCTTAAATGAAGGCAAACAATTTTATAGCCAAAATAATATTTTTCTATGATAAATTATGTAGAAGGCAAGAGTAATAAAATGTGATGCTCCAGGGAATAAAACAATCCCTGTAAAGGTCAGGAAGCTCTTTTAACATACCTGCACATCAGTCCAGATGCATTTTAATTTGTTTAGGTTTTGTATCCTTGGTTGGACATGATATTCTTGCCTGAGTTCCTCAAGGCCAAACATCTCATTGGGTGGACAGAGAAACCTTCCCCAGCTCTCTCAGGATATTGCTCCATCCTCTGAAGCATGAGGCTGTTACCCTCCTGTCCCATTCCTGCAAGACTTGACACACTGCAAGGTCTCGATGGCATCTCACTCTGTGCCCCGTGACTCCCCAATTTTGCTGTTACAATGCTGTCTCTAATTACAGCAGGATTCACTTTTCACCCCAAGCTGTCCCCCTTGGGCACGATGGTGAACGCCTGTGGCACGGAGTTTCACGGCCTGGCTGTCGATGTGCTCCGTGCTTGGGTCTTAGATCAGCTCAGTTTGTCTTCCTGTCTTAAGCCAACAGCGCATCAGATGTTAAAATGAGAATTTCCCTTTTTTCCTGCTCTTCTGCCCCATATCAGCTTACCCCAGCCTTATGCTTACCAGGGAAGTGGAGCCAGATCAGTTCTCAATCACCCAGCCTGGAGGTCCCATCATTGTCATCCTGGAGCAGGGCCTGACTGTCTTAGTTTGAACACAGGTATGCCTGCTAGGAAAAGCAGGAGTTTTTTCTTGCAACAGAGAAAGTAAACTTCTTCTCTCCAAAATTGTTATACCTTTAGAATTAAAGGGGCTTCTAGGCAAAGAATTTGGTATAAGAATAACAGTTCTTTACTAATGAGTCTAACAAGATGAACAAAATAACAATAACTATAGTATTAATACCAAACTGGGTTAGGAAACAGTCACAGGTTTTTCTCTGATGCACCTTTCTGGGTGGAGGGGGGAGGGGATGAGGAGTCNTACCCCTTCTTGACAGTCACCTCTTTTGTCTCTTTCAAATACTTTAAAGTGTCCATAAGCCCCCAGCTTCTTAGCAACTCTTTTGGGAAAAAATTATACAAGAAAACAACTCAACTCCCAACACTGACAAAATACTGCACCTCATCTCAATCCCCCAGCTCCTCCACATCCAGTGTATGGTTACATCGATTAAATCAGCCTGTTTGACCCCGCTGCCAGGTCAGCTCCACTCCCCATGGCCCAAGCCCACTTCTTCCTGCCTGTCCAAAGGCTACTCATTGCATTCCAGGTTCCTCTGTCATCCATGCAAGATGACACTTGGTGCTCATTTAGGGCAGTTTACCAGGCTGGTTTGAATATGAGAGCTCCGAAATTTATTTCACACTTGTGAAACAAACCCAGACCCAGCTTTTTCACAACGGCTGTCAGTGATGTTCACAGCATCCTGAAATGCTCGGGTGGAATTTGCTCATGAGCTTTGTAGACTTACCCTCTGGGAGAGAGCAAATATGGGAGAATTTGAGCTAGAAAAGACAATTTACATTACTGAAGTGTTAAAACATGACAGAGCTGTTACCTCAAATCTGTATTATAAAAGTACTCAAAGACTTGATAAAACAAGGGATTTTCATAGAATTACAGACTAGTTTGGGTTGGGTGGGACTTTAAAGCCCATTTTGTTCCACTCTCTGCCATGGGCAGGGACACCTTCCACTGTCCCAGGCTGCTCCAAATCCCATCCAGCCTGACCTCGGACACTTCCTGGGATCCAGGGACAGCCACAGCTGCTCTGGGCACCCTGTGCCAGGGCCTGCCCCCCCTCCCAGGGAACAATTCCTGCCCAGTGTCCCATCCAGCCCTGTCCTCTGGCAGTGGGAAGCCTTATCCTGTCACTCCAGGCTCTCATCTAAAATCCCTCTCCAGCTCTCTTGGAGCCTCTTTAGGCACTGGAAGGTGAATAATAACAGACCATAACACACAGTACAGACACCTGAGACACCAGCAATCACTGCAGTCATTACATGGTCCTGATCTTCCCCCAGTCTTCAATCAGGAATGTTTAGAGTGATCTCTGCTGCTTCCAGAGCAGACAGCTCCTTCTCCTCCTTCCCCAGCTCTCCTGGAGGAGACAGTGACCCTCTGCACTCCCACACCAGAGAGAGCTCCCACCACAACACTGGGACACCATGGCTTTGGTCGTGACTTTGCACCACTGGCTGAGCCCAAACTAACAAAAACTTATCCCCAAACTGTCTGGCTTTGTGTTTTCCTGGAGTTTAAGTCCAGTTGAAGTCATTAGATCATCTTTTCTGCATTTTTGGATGTCACAAGTTTCAGGTGAACACTGAGCCCTGTCACTCAGGCCAGATTAAAACCCAGCAACCCTGGGGAGAGCAGAGCTGCTGTAGGCTGACATGGGAAGTGATGAGGAGCCAGCACGGGCCTGGCTCTGCCAGGGAGGGTCTGACAGTTCACAGCAGCAGCCCGATGCCCCAGCCTGATGAAAGGAGGATGATCCAGGCACCCTGAGCCCTGTCTCTCCCCAGCTGGCACAGGATCCTGAACTTCCAGACTGGATGATCTCAAAGCACTTGGACAAGGCAAGAAATCCTCACGGCTTCACCTCCCAGCTCCCTGCTCGCAGGCTGAGCCCTTCCTCCCAGTCTCTGAATTGAAACCGTGTGGTTGAAATGAGCTCATTTTGCTTGAAAGGCTGCAAGTCCCGGTGCAGGCACCGCTCCCCTCGCACGCTGTCGCAGTCCGCAGCCACGCTGCTGCAAGAGAGCTGCAGCTCATTTCAAGGTTGAATTTGTCCAGCTTCATTCCCTGGGATATTTACATCTGGAAATTATCTGGGGATGCTGCAGCCCGTTACAGCGGATCTGATCTTGGTCAGATCCCTGGGCAAGTGCTTGGATTTTAACACTGCCATGTCTCTACATACACCCTTCTCTGGATTCTATATTTATTTTTTAATAAGATTAAGGAAAACATATTTTATTTTCAAGTTTTTCTTTGTAATTGAAAGGTCCAGATACTCTTTTTAAACGATGAGAGGTGAGAATCTCATGCATTTGCATGACCCCAGTGGTTTCAAAAACTCCTTTAACTACACAATTGCCCAGATTTTACCAAAGATACGTGGGGCTGATGTACGTGAGGGCCACTGACACCCAGCACGGAACACATGAGCCCTGAAGTACCTAAAATTATCTCATGTTGGCTTTTGAAGAAAAGTCTCCACCCTCCATTCAGAATGACAACTTTTGGCAACAACAAGAAAACAGAAATGACAGATGGTAACAAAATCTGGTACACAAACATGACAGTAGGCAATATAATGAACATTTCACCCACTCCTTCATTTATGCTAATCGGTGCTTTTGAGCAACCGGAATTGTTCTGCCAGACAGCCACGGATCTGAAGCACAGCACAGCAAATCTCAGAGGGCCACCAACCTGAAACCAGGGTAAAACTCCACCAGGCGACTCACTGTGAATGAAATTAAAGTATCACTAAACCCCAATCCTGAAAAAATCCCCCCCCCCTCCTAAAAAGCACACTGACCTCTCCTCCTGCCCTGGAATTCCTGCCCTGGAAACACCACATCCACAAAACAGAGGCAGTTCCTGCTACCCAAAGCTTCACCAACATTCAGAGGAACCAACAGAAATGAGAAGTAGCAGCCTTGCAGTCCATGTGAAAATAAACATATTTGTTACGGCAACAAAAATTTCCTTCACAAAGTGCTTTTCTCCCAGACTCAGCTCCCTGGGATGGACTCTGTCCCTGTGGGAAAATGGTTACTCTTCCTTTTGAAGCCCACTTATCTCACGCTGACATTCTCAGCGGAAGGTGCTATGTCACCCACAAACCTCCTTTTATTTCCTATAAAAATGTAAATCAGCCTATTTTTTCCCCCCAACAACCTTATGTAATGAGCAGTGTCCTCGCTCAATCATTTTGAAGACGTGCTTTAGCCTCTGTTTTATGCAGGAATCTGTAAGACTGAAATTCCCTTTCCTTCCCTGATATTTCAGTGCTTGCTCCTTTGCCCCTCATGCAAAGCTCTGTGGCCATTCCTGCCACGGGCAGGACCTAAAAACATCTCAGAGGGCAACAGCAACACCTTTATGTTCTCCCAAGGACATAAAATAAGTTTTCCCACAAGTTAATTGCCAGTGCTTTCAGGAAAAAGGGGCAACCTCGAGCACTTGCCCTCAGAGCCAGCTGGGATGTATATTTGTACAAATCTGTGTATATTTTGTAATTATAAATGAGGCTGGTCCTCCCTGAACAAAATTGCAAGACACTGCCCTTTACAGGGCCCAATTTTCCTTTGCTTACAGCACTGCCACACATTACCCACAGCAGATGAAATTCTCTCAACTGAGAGCAGAATCACAGTGAAAACACAGGAAAAATAGCAAATTTTGGTCAAAACCTTTCAATTGCTTTTGAGGGCAAAAAACCCCATGGTCTTGGTGGGTTTCCAGTAACTGGGTCTTCAAATCCTACACTTTGCCTCAGGAGAAGGAGCTGGAGATAATTTTTGTGTCAGCAATTCATCACACAAAACCAGAAATCTCCCACTGTCCTCATGAAGATCCACCCAGACTTCTCTGACCTGGGGAAAACTTCACTTCTCCTGCTTTCTGTCTTATTCACTTGTCATTTCCTGCCCTGGATGAAGCATCCCATCCTGTTTAGTTCTTCTTGGGTAAAACCTACTCCATTTCTTTAATTAGCCTTGATACCCACCTCCCCCTCTTCTAGACCTTCTGTGCAAAGCCAGGTATCAGTTTTGGGTCAAGGGGATCTCAGCACATGGAGCAGTTGGAGCAGAATCCCACTGGGGATGGAGGCATGGCAGACCAGGGTTTCCTGTTCCCATCTCTGCTTCAGTCTCAGTCATTCCTAAAAATAATGCCCTGGCCAACTTCCAGACTTGAAATGCTGCAGAAGCAGTGACCAGTAGGGCTGGAGTCTTCCAGAGACCCCCACACTGCAGCCCCTGGCTGCTTTCATAGCCTTTTTATAGAATAGTTTGGGTTGGAAGGGACCTTCAAGCTCATCTTGTTCCACCCCCTGCCATGGCCAGAGACACCTTCCACTATCCCAGGTTGCTCCAAGGCCTTTCCAGCCTGGCCTCAGACATTTCCAGGCACCCTGGGCACCCTGTGCCAGGGCCTGCCCACCCTCCCAAGGAACAATTCCTTCCCAATATCCCATCCATCCCTGCCCTCTGGCAGTGGGAAGCCATTCCCTGTGTCCTGTCCCTCCATCCCTTATTCCCAGTCCCTCTGCAGCTCTCCTGGAGCCCCTTTAGGCTCTGGCAGGGGCTCTGAGGTGTCCCTGGAGCCTTCTCTTCTCCAGGTGAGCACCCCCAGCTCTCCCAGCCTGGCTCCAGACAGAGGGGCTCCAGCCCTTGGGGCATCTCCGTGGGCTCCTCTGGATTCACTTCAGCTGCTCCACATCCTTCTGATGCCCCAGAACTGGAGGCACCTCTGCAGTTGGGATTTCACCTGAATCCCACCCTCACCTGCTGCCCATGCTGTGGGATGAGCCCAGGATAATGCTGGCTTTCTGGTCTGTCCCTTCATTCCATCCATAGGTACCAAATGTCACCTGCTAAAAGATAAAATCTTCTTTTTTCTTTTTTTTTTTTCTTTTTTTTTCCAAGGCTTTACACACACAGGCTTCCTATTCCCTCCCACCCATACTCTCCCTTTCCTCTGCCTAATTTCAGAGTAAGGAAGCCACACATGATGTTTTCTCTCCAGGACATGGTGAGCTGGCTGGTAGGTTGTCTGATGAGAAGGAATCTGCCCCAGGACACTGTGAAGAGGTAGGATTTTCTGCCTGTTTTTTATCATGGAAAAGGGAAGATGCTACTGAAACAGGAATGCCAGGTCAACCCCTGGAACATCAGCTGGGCAGGATGCTGCTCTGGTGCTGCTGAGGCTGAAGGAGGCTCTATCCCCCATCCTCGGCCACCCAGGTGAGTTCACAGGGGTCCCACAGCCGGGGTCCCTGGGTGCCCCGGAGCCGCCGGGCTGTGGGGTGTGTGGGGCACAGGGGCCGGGATGTGCTGCTGGATGGTCCGGGTTGCTTTGCTGAAGCCTGGGCCAGGACCCTCGACAGCCTCCAGATCTGCCGGGGCCGTCCCCACGTCCCCAGAGGGTTTTGCCCGCTGGCTGGGCACGCTCAAAGTTCACGGTGCTATAAATACCCGGGCACACGGCTGCCAGCGGGGCCGGCTGGAGCGGGGGGGGCTGCTAAAACCCGACTGGGCTTTGGTTGCAATTAACCCTGTGCGTGCACGAGTGCCCTCCGTGCGGCTTGAAAAAGAGGAATCCTTCAATTCGAAATGTGACTAAAGCCAGAAGAGAGCAGCAAACTCCGTCAGTGGGCTGATTCCTGCTGGCAAGAGCCCTGGGAATCGTACCAGGACTGGAAGAGCACAGGGCGCTGGAGGATGTCACAGGGGATGGGTGGTTTGTGGCCAGGCACATCCACAGGCGCTGTGTGATCCCCCAGCTGGGCCAGGTCCTTGTGCTGGGGATGCAGTGATGTGGATCCAGCGTGGCTTGGTCCCCCCACAAAGCAGAGGCCGCCTGTGCACCCCACAATCCCCACAGAGCGTGGCCCCATGCCCTGCCCCACATGGCCCCACAAGCACAGCCCCGCACCCCGCCTTGCATCACCGCCTCCATCGCAGCCCCGCGCCTGTCCCGTGTCCCCGGCACCGTGTGCAGGACTCGTTCCCAGCTAAAATGCATCCAAGAGCTCGGAGGGCAGGAGAAACGCACAAATCAGCAACAGCTCCAAGCCCAGCTTGGGGACAGCCCCAAACCGTGGAGTCTCCAGCGGTGCCAGGTCACCCGAGAGCTCAGCACATCACCTGCAGCAGGGTCTGAAGGGTCCCCGGGGAGCCAGACTGGGGACACGCCTGTGACCCCACCCACAGCTGTACTGAGCATTTTCAGGGGGGAAAATGTTACCTTTTTAACCATTTCCCTCCCACACCTTACCCGACCGGGCTGAGGGGAGAGCCAGCCTCTGAGGAAGAACCTCTTCCCCTTCTGCCTGTTCAAACCACGGGCGATGGGAGCTCGGAGACAACAGAGGACAAGCGGGACAGAGCAGAGCCCCACGGGCTGTGGGCTACCCCCGGCTCCTGCTGAGGCTGGACACAACTCAGTGCACACACGGCTCGGGGACAATGGCTCAGGACTCAGCAAGATGACAAAAAGTGATCTCCAGCTCCACCGGGGCCAGGCTGCCTCGAGCACGGGGCTGCACATCCCCATGGCCTTGCAGGCAGGATGTGACCCTGTCCCCTGCCCTCAGGAATGCTGCAGCTGCGAGAGACCCTTGGCCTTGCTCAGGTCACAGTGCCACCAGAACAAACCCATTTCAGCCTTGGAAATGCCACCTTTTGGGTCCCTTCAGGCCAAGCAGAGGCACATTCATCACCTCACTCCCCACCATCCCTTCTCCTCCCATCACCACCGCAGCTCCTGTGATCCCAAACATCTCCTTGCTGCAGTGGCTCTTCCTGACACTTGACCAGGATTTTGGGTCACTCAGGTCATCGCTCCTGTGGCCAACAGGGCCCTGCCCCACAGCTGTGCCCTGCCCCGTTCCCCACAACCCCTGTGCTGCTCTGGGATGTGGCTGCCCCAGAGCTGATCCCCTCAAGCCCCAGGGCCGCTGTGAGCAGCACTGCCGGACCGTGCACGGCGCAGCACTGGAGCAAAGGAGCCTGGCGAGTGGCACTAGGGGGAGATAAAGGCCGGGACATGACGGGCCCGGCGCCCTTGCCAGTCCCACCTGTCCCCTTGTCCCCAAGGCCACCCCGGCCCCGGCTGCTGGCGGGGGACAAAGGGGAGAACTGCAGGTTTATGCCTATCACAGTCCCGTTGCTATGTGGGGTCTTTCCTGGCATCTTCAGTCTTTAGGAAGCATCTTTGGCAATGAGGGGCCTTATGGCATTTACACCTTTATGCAGCAGGTACAAAAGCAAGAAACGACCTTCTCCCATGTGCAGGTAGCACATGGACACCCCAAAACCCATCCAGAAAGGAGGAGAACAGATACAATGCCCAGAACAGGGGTCAGCAGGGAAGGATGAGTCCTGGGACAGGGCCTGGAAGCAGAGAGTGACATGTGCTGCAAGAGCTCAGCTGGAGGCTCAGCTTGTCACATCTGACCCCCCTTCCCTAATGCCCCTAGGTGCACCTGGCATGAGCACAGCCTCCATGGGACTCCACCACCAGCAAACTGGACACCTTCAAGGCTAAAAATCATTTCAGGGCTCCTCTGGGTCAAGGTGCCATCCTGGTATCACACCAGCTCCTCTGCTCCCACGGATGCTCCCTTCTCCACAGGCTCCCTGTGCCCCTCTCAGCAGAGATGAGTTCACTGGGCAGAGTTTGGGGGAAGCTCCTGCAAGACAAGGAGCTGAACCAGCAGGACCTGCCCCCAACAGAGCTTTTCATGCCCAGCTGGATCACAGTGGCACCCACGGGTGCAGCTGTGGCTCCTGTGGTGTGAATCAGTGCTGGATGCTGGGGCAGGCACTGCACGGTGGCAGCTCTGCAGGCAGGAGTCACCTGACACTTTCCCCGAGTATTTTCTGTGGATTAGAAAGGAAAGTTAAATTATTTCCTCTTTTTCCAGGAGGAGGGATTCAGAGTGTGGCTAGCACAGAGTTATCAAAAAATGCTACTAACACAGGTTTGTACATCACTTGCAATGCCATCAAACCATGGTGCCCTGGGGGCCTGGGCTCACTGAGCATATGCCTGAGCTGCCCCCAAAAAACCCACACAAACTGCACACAAAAGCCACCCCAAACCACCAACCCACTGCAAAGCTGTGTTTTCCACTGCCCAGTTTGGTCACAACCACAGCACACAGAGGCATCACTTGCCCTGCAGTCACATCTCTGGTTTGCTCATATTTACAGTTATTTAGAGCTCCAGCTCCATAGTTTCCAATATTCTCTCCTAAACTTCATGCCTGCTGCTGCTGGAGGGGAACGGGGCTGGTAACGTGATAGGGATGTTGGCCTTGGGCCAGGAGATGGATGCAGAGGGTGAAGGCAGAGGGGTGCCCAGGCTGGGTGTTATCCAAGCCCCTGCAGGAACAAGGTGTCTTTGGCTTGATGTGAGCTGGCAAGAGCAAGAGGAGGGAGGGAGATCCTTCATCAGCCCTTTGCTATGCAGTGTGCTCCCTGCTCCCACTGCCCACACACAGGGACTCACCACTGCTGTGGTGGCAGGACAGCCCTTCCCAGGGCTGCTCATCCCTTTCTCTCCCTCAGGCCTGGAGAATTCCATGTTCTGCTTCAGCTTGGTTCCAAACACACACCCAAAAAGCAGAAACCAACACGACTGCTCTTCCCACACTGCGGGGTGAGCAAGGTGCACACAGCAGCACCTGAAGGGTCACCCCATGTGCTGAGTGTCCACTGACAGAGGTGGCTCCAACACGATGCTGTTGGATAAAAGCACTGATGGTCAGTGCCCAGAGCCTGTCACAGCCCCTAAACACTCAGGGGGCTCTGGCACAAGTTTGGGGTTTGCACTGTCCCTTACCCAGGCAGATCCATGGGTTTGCAAACCAAGCTGGAGGTAAAGGCTCATTTTCCTGCAATTTTTTGATAACATTAAATAAGGACAGAAGCATTCCCTGAGATTGCTCAAGGCACCCAAGTGCTGTCCAGGATCTTGGGCTGTAAACGGACAGGAATTGGGGTTTGTTTCAATTGTTTCCATGCTGGTTCTTTGCTTTTAACAGATCATTGCTAAGATTGTGCCATTTTTCCACGTTCTACACATCATTTCCCATCTCACAGCCTTTGAAAATGGACATTTCACCTCCAGTGTGTCCCTGGCACTAATGCAGCCCCTCTGCAGGCAGGGCCGGGCTCTTCCCAAAGGTTCCCTCTCTCAGGCACCTCGTGCCAAGCCCAACACGGTCACTTTGTTGTTGAGTGTCAAGTACAAAGCATATGCAGGACAGATGGGTGTGAGGTTTATAAGATAATTAAGCATGTTAATGAAGTTGATTTGCATCTATCTCTTAGACTCCCATAAACTCTGCAAGGCTGGGAAATCAGAATTGCTGCTTGACATTGCAAAGCAAGAGTAGTTTAGTTACCAAAAGCAAAGTAGTGATTAATGAGTGAGACCCAAAGCTGCCGTGGCCAGGCTGAGCACAGCCCTGCAGGACCCCTGACAGGGCCACCACGCACGATGCCTCCCTGGCCACTGCAGTGGCCACAGCCATTAACACAAGCTGTGAGATGTGCTGGGCTGAAATGTCACAGAACCAGAGAGAGTGGAGGGAAATCATTGCTCCAAAGAAAGATTTGACCCAGAGATGAAGGAAAAGCTCCTTGGTGCGAAAAGGAAAGTTGATGGCTGGTGTGGGAAGCCGGGTGAGAGCATCCTCTCTGTGGGCTGCCCCTGAAGAAGGACCAGGGCAGAGTCCTTTGATGAAGTTGTGGTGATGGCACAGCAGAGAGAGGCAGATGGGCATTCCCTGGGCAGAGATGGAGCCCAGGCTGTGACCCAGACAGGGCTGGAGCTGCCCCAGGAAAACAGAGGAATAGCTTGGATTGGAGATCCCTTGGAAACCCCCAAAGATATCCCAGGGGAACCAGGGCAGGAGCTGGCAGATGTGCTCCACACCCACCTCCCACAGAGCTGGAGCTGGCAGGGCACTGGAGTCCTAACCTGTGGCCAAGCCTGTGCCAGAAGTCACCTGCAAGTTCTCACCTCCACAGGAAAGCTGAAATATCACCTCTGGTTAAGCAAGGAGGGCAAAGGCTGGGCAGTTTCCAGCCACCCATGGGTCACAGACTGGGAAATGGCTCCAGGTGCTGCAGCATGTCTCCAGTAGCCTTGAGGAGATGGTGGTTCCTCTGAAGTGGAAACCCCGAGAGTGGCACATCCAGGTGACACAGAACCTGGGACCACCCCCACATCCATAACCTGTGGGGTTGGGTACCACTCACCTTCCTGGCACCCACGGCAATCCTGGAGCTTCCTTCTTCCAGAGGAGGAAGAAGCCAGTGGATCCCACAGAGATCCCATTCTGCAGCATGCCTGAGGTGCCAGATCCCTGCAAGCACCTGTAGATGGGAGACATGGAACAGCCCCTGGGCTGCCCTGCTGTGCCCCACTGCCCACCACGGCAGCAGGCCAAGCACCCAAGGCTCACCATGGACAAACACAGTCCAGACTTTCAGAAACTTCTCCCTGAGAGATCTTTGGGCTTTTCTTGTTACATATCCCCACATAAACTAACCATGCACAGGGTGGGTCCTTCAATACACCCAACAGTACCTGTCCTGACCATGAACCAAAGCACAGAGAGAAAAGAAACTTTAACGTGGGCTTACCCAGGGCAAGACAAACTGAAAACAGCAAGACTGGATTCATTTAAAATACCTTGACCAGATTTATTAAAAAATATCCCTTGGCAGTTGACAATCACCATGGTCCACAATCAGAACCTAGCTGGACAACATTGGAACAGTTTTCACCTACGGCAGAAGGCGAATGCGTGGGGACACCCCAGCAAGGCCTGCACACCCCTACTGCATCAAACACTGGGCTGGCACCAAGGAGCCCAGGACAAACACTGGCTGTGGTGCCAACTGCACCACAGGTGTTGCTGTGTGCTCTCATACTCACCTGGTCTGTGGAAAAAAACAAATGTCCAAAATATGGGGGAAAAGAATCAGTCGGGACCCAGAGAAACTGGAGGCTGCTTCTCTTTGATTCCAGCAGCTCTTGCTCTGCTGCAGCCAAGGGAGATTAGGGAAAGGGAAGCTGGACAGTGTGGCTGGACACATGCAGATGCTGTGTGTGGCTGCCCAGTGAGAAGGGTTTGGTGCTCAGGACAGAATGGTGCTGGGTCACTGCTCAGGGGGCAGGATCCAGAGGAAACCTTAACACCAGCCAGGTCAAACCCTGACTGGGAAGGGCTCAGGGCTTCATGAGGGGGTCTCATTCCCCAGTGAAACCAGATGAACACACAGTGGGATGCTGACAAGAAACCCCAAGAGAGGTGGGGGGTGTGGGACAGACAGACCAACACAGGGTTTGCTCTTTGTGCCAGATCCCAGTTTTGGAAGTATCAAGGCTCCTCTTCTTGCCCAGCCACTGCCACTCAGCCAGTCCTTGCTCTGTGGACACTCACTCCAGAAAAACTGCCTCATTCCCCTTTTCAAGCAAATTAAGGGGATCTGAATAAGGCACTGGAATTCCAGAGTAAACCATCAATACTCTCTGCCAAAGAGAAAAGTAACTACTTAAAGTTCATCCTCAGTTTTGGCCAACACAAGCTCCCTGTGGAGAAAAACTCTGCCCAGCAGTGACCTAAGGTGGCTGCAGAGGTGCTGCCAGTGGCGGCAGCACGGCCCCTTCCCAATGCTTCAGAGCTGCACTAAAATGAGGAAAAATTAGGAGGAGTCATCTTCTCACGGCAGGCACTGGGAACAGGAAGGTCATTCACTGCCTATCAACACATCAAAGTGCAGCATGCTGATGTGACAAATCCCTTCTGTGTTTAAGATGCCCCCTAAATATGCACCTAATCAAAAATTAACTTGGTGGCTTCACGATTATCAAAGAAACATTGTCAAAAGCCAGATCCAAAACAAAGGGCTGAAAAACCTATCCCAAACTATTCTTCTTCCAAATCATGTGCCAAGGGCTGCGGCTGAAGCGGGGCTGGAGCAAAAATACGAAAGCAAAAACGATTTGGAGTTGACACAGTGTATTGTGAATTACTTCTCAGCTTTTCTACATCTAAGAGAGCATGAAATGACCGGCCATACAGTGGAACAGTTTAATATACAATTGATTACAGAGCTGCAGATAATACGCGTTGGATCTATATACACACAGAGCTTATAATTCACAGATACAACTTTTTGCCATCTCGGGTTGTCCACGAAGCATTGGCAGAGTATTTACAGTGAGGCTGCTGCGAGGAAGCCCCGTCCCCCCGCACAGCCCCGGGCAGGCTGCCCCGGCAGGGGGTGTAAACAGAGCGGTTCTCTCCTTCTGCAAGGGAGGGAGAAGGTGGGAACACGGGTTGCGCTGGCCAGGAGGGAAAGGAACCAGAGACACCAGGAAAAAACAATGTCCAGCGAACCTGGAGACTTCAAAACACTGAAATTTGCCTTTTCAAATACTTTAACTGGAAACTGTTCTCAGTTAATTTTCAATTTGTAATTCAATCGTGTTTCAATGGCATTTTCAATTAATGCTTTCTATCCATCTGTACTTCTATCCATCCCCACGTGTGCTTGTGCAAGGACAGAAGTGCTGAAGCCCTGGGTCAATGCTCAGGCAGCTTCTCAAGGAAGCAGAGGATGCTCGAGGGCCTGTGCTGGCTCCCAAGCCCATTCCTTGCCCTTGGCAAACCAAGGCCAACCCTGGTTTCAGCTGATCACTCCAAAAATAATATCTCTCGGGCTGTTTGCAATCAGGTACCACCACCCTCGATGCCCAGTGATGGCTTTTACAGGAGGATCACTGTGTGGACAGAGGGTGGGCACATCCAACTCCAAACCCCAAGCCCAGCCCTCAGCCCCAGCCTGTCGTGGTCAGACAAAGCACTCTGACTCCCAGTGCAGGTTTCAGTCACCAGCTGAAATTTGCTCTGTGAGAAAAGCAAACCAGCAGGCAGGAGGGAAGGTGCATTTACCAAGGTGTCCAAGGCCTGGCTGCACGGAGCAGGCAGCAAGGTGCTGCCAGGAGCAAACCTCCCCAGATCTTGGGGACAGCTGGGCTGCTGGAGCTGCTGCTGCCCAGGCACCACTGTGGGACCCACCATGGCAGCTCCTCCGCTGGGGCTGACTCCAGGGGCACTCCAGCTCCTTCCCAACTGACCCCTCCTTCCCATCATTTACATCCCTGCTTTGTCCCCCTCAGTGCTGAAAGGACCAGTGTTAGAAAGGAGGAATCCAGCCCCTGCCACCAGCAAAGACAATGTTTTATGCTAAGTTTACAGCTTCATGGAAAGGAGGAGCTTTCCTGAGCAATTCAACACCTAAAGCCATCCAGCTGGCACTGGGCAGTGAGGTGACTTTCCAGACAGCACACGGAGGGAGCTTGTTTACCTGTTCCTGGGGAACTGGGTGAGGGTGGCCAAGGTCCTTGCCATCTTTGGATACTGCTGCTGCCTCCCTGCAAACCAGACACCTGCCATCTAGGAGGAAAAATTCCCAAATATTCAGTGTGACCTCGGAACTATGTTTCTTGTCTCAGCAGATGTTGGATTTGTTAAGGCTCTTGGTTTTAAAGAGTTAATTACTTTGGAAGTTTAAAGCTGTACTTGCAGTTGGGTATAACATGTCTCTGTCTCAGCATATGTATTCTATATCTCTGTATCTCAGCATGGAAACCAGAAGCCATTAAATTGGGGAGAGGGTCACTGTGGGCTCCTGAACATCTGCTGGTGCCAGTGGGACCGTGCTAGTACCTGTGCAGTGGCCAAACCCTGGCTGGGGCAGTGACACAGAGCAGGGCTGGCAGTGCTGCCACCCCCTCCTTTGGACAGGATGAAGTGGCACATCCAGTACTGGAAATAAACCCTAAACACAGCTCTGGGCTCACCTGGAAAAGGCAAAGGCTCAGAGTCATTCCAGAGGCATCTCCCCTATGGCACACCCACGGATGGACCACAGGCTCTGTGTCCCTCCCTGCCCTGAGTGGTGTCTCTCAGCACAAATCCACAGAAACCATCTTCAATTCCAAACATGAAGCTGATGCACTAAGGTAGAAACAAGTGAAGACTTGAGTAACTGAGGGAGAAAAAGAAGGAAAAACTTGAGAAAGTCACTTTGGCTCATCTGAAAGAGGATTTAAGAATTGATGGCCAAATCAGTGACATGCAAGTGGTGGCACTGGCTTACAGCACACATCCAGCAATGAGCTGATCACAAACTGGTCAGGGCATCAGGATGAGAGTGGGAACTTAAACTTATACCAACTGCTCCCAGCCCTGACCTTCTCTGCAGTTCCTCAATTCAGTGAATGCTGCAATTTCTGGACATTAAAATACATTATGGGCATGGGGAGGCCCCAAGGGCCGGACTCCCTTCCCTGCTCTGGAGTCAGGCTGGGAGAGCTGGGGGTGCTCACCTGGAGAAGGGACACCTCAGAGCCCCTGTCAGGGCCTGAAGGGGCTCCAGGAGAGCTGCAGAGGGATTGGGGACAAGGGATGGAGGGACAGGACACAGGGAATGGCTTCCCTCTGCCAGAGGGCAGGG
The DNA here is from genome assembly GCA_013397245.1 of Thryothorus ludovicianus. Taxonomy (NCBI): domain Eukaryota; kingdom Metazoa; phylum Chordata; class Aves; order Passeriformes; family Certhiidae; genus Thryothorus; species Thryothorus ludovicianus. The sequence continues at coordinate 195,999 of VZTB01000960.1, forward strand.
ATGGATGGGATATTGGGCAGGAATTGTTCCCTGGGAGGGTGGGCAGGCCCTGGCACAGGGTGCCCAGGATCCCTGGAAGTGTCCAAGCCAGGCTGGATGGGGCTTGGAGCAACCTGGGCTAGTGGAAGGTGTCTCTGTCCATGGCAGGGGGTGGAACAAGATGAGCTTGAAGGTCCCTTCCAACCCAAACTATTCTGGGATTCTGCGGAATTGTTGCAGTGAGCCAGAAAACAGGGAGAGAATGGAGCAAACAACGCCAAGACTGAGACAGGAGAGGCTGACAGAGGCCTCAGGGCCATTCCAGGAGTGTAAAACACCAAGGGCTGCTGCCTCAGACACTGGGACAGCTCCTGAGGAGGATGTTGAGCTCCACCCAGATAGGGCAGTGGGAAGATGCTGGGCACCCACCCCAGTTACTGGCGAGTCTCGGGCTGGGCACCTGGCTTAGGGCAGCAAATGTTTAGCAGCTACAACCAGGGACCAGGAAAAAAAAAAGCTTTAAATATCTCCCACCAATCTGTTCTGTCCAAACTAATCTTCTTTGTCCCAAGCCAATATTGACTCCCAAAGGTAAGGAGCAAACATTTCTGTACATGTTGTACAGCCCAGCCCCTTATCGGGGCTGAGACAGAAGTTCAGTTCTTGAAAAGAACTTGAAAGAGATTTTATACAAAATATTTGTATTTTTTTCTACCAGAGCTTTACCCAGTGTCTGCAAAGCACCTCAAGCTTCCTTCCCATGGCACCCTCAAATTGCACCACTGTCAAGAGAAGACACACTCCAACCCTGTTTTATTTTCTCCTTCAACACCTACAGAACTTGATCTTTGATATTAAATGAACTCTTTAAATAACACACAGGCAATAAACTCCTGCTGTATGACTTTCACTGTACAGAGTTCAGAGGGTGGTGTAAATGCAGATTTTAACTAAATCAGCCCATTTTAAGGGTCTCTGGTTCCCCACTCCCAGAAAACAAGAACAGCTTGGGAAGCTGAGGCAGTGCTTCACACTTGAGATACCTTCAGTATCTCAGGTGTGTACAGTGCTCCTGGACATAGAGATCAGCCCCTGGAACCACCCAGCAGCTCGTTCCACATTCCTTCTCCTCATCTCCCTGATTCCAGACCTGGAAGCACATTGCCATAGGGAGCCAAAGGATGACACTGGGCCCAACCTACAGCTCTGAGCTGAGACACCTTCAGACAGACCATGGCAGCACTCAGACAGATCCAGGGCCTGCAGAAATCGTAAGTAATGGTTATTAATTCTAACTTTTTTATAGGATTTTGCAGAATCCCACTGCCACTGCCTGCACAGTAGGCAACAGCAAAGACCAATTAAAGTTTTACCCCAGGAAACAAAGCAAGGACTGCTACAGCCTGCAGAGAGAACTCAAAAGGAGAGAAACATTGGAGCAAATTACTTTCCTGCCCAAACTGATGTTCCAGAAGCAGCCAGTCAAGCCCCAGCATCACTCTGAGACTTCAGCTGGCTTTTCACAGCTGCCTGGGCATTGAGATGGCAGTGCCATGGCACTGGGTCATCCCTGCACCTCCACCTTGACTGTTCCCACACACAAATCATTCTGTATTCACAGTCAAACCACACCTCTGGCATTTTCAGCAACTGGAAAAATCACATCAATAAACAACTGCATTTTAAAATGCAATTCTTAAATTTAACTGCAGGGATGTGCCTCTTCTGTATCTTCTGTTACCACCATGAGGAGGAAGCTGCAGCTGTGACCAAATGGCAAAATGGACCAAACATCAAAGCAAACACAATCTCCCCTTTCCTCAGGGCACAGGGAGGCACCAGCAGCAACAGCAGCACCCAGAGCTGTGACCTCAGCTCAGGTGCTGCTGTGCAATGAGGAAGACACAGGTTCCCAAAGGTGAGGAGCAGAGAGGCAACAGCCACCTGTGTGTCTCATCCACATGGAGCAAATGAGACCACAGCAGGGAAGAAAGGAGAAAACAGGGTCTTTAAATTTGCCACAACCCCCCAAGCCAAGGTGCAGATTTGAACAGCCAACCTCAGGCACCCTCAGCCTCTTGGGATGTTGTGACATGAATTAACTGCTCCCTTGCAACATCTTTTCCTGTGTTCAGAATGAAAATTTTAGAAACAGTTCAGAGTTAGCAAACCCTAAAAATTTGGCCTTTTACTCCAGAATAAATTCCTCTTTAGCTAAAGCTGCTATGGATACAGGCAGCTCCTTTCAGTTTTGCTCTGGGCACCCCCTTTCTGTGTTTTAGCCCTAAAAGAAGAGTATCCAAATATTTATGTTTTTTTGTAAAGCCCTTGGGGAATCCACCCTTTCCTCCCCTCAGTTTGTCACTTCTGGGACACAGCAGAAGCTGCAGCCAGACCGTGGCACTGTCCCACTCTGCTCACAGCACTCATGTTACCTCCAGGAAAGGGGAATGGTCCCAAATCCTGGGAAGTAACAGGCAAATCCATCCTCAAAATCCTAATGCCAGAAGTTAATCAATGGGAATGCCATTTACCTGGTTCTCACGGAGAAATCTCTCACAGGAGCAGCAGGGAGGAAAAAGCATTTTGGTGTGTTAGCAGCAGATTAAGACCTCACTGCTGACAACATTCTGTGCACTCCTTGTCACTCGGCACCCTGGAGCAGGTGCTGCAAGTGGCTGAAGGCAACATGAGGCTCACAAATACTCAGCAATCTCCCCAATCCCCTTCTCTGGACCATTTTTAAATCACTGCCATTAAACCACCCTAAAGATTGGAAGCACAGCCACACTCGGATTGTCCTCGTGGAATAAACCCCTGGGGATCCAGCCAATGCCCCCTGTTCACTGACAGCACTGCTGGCACCAAGAGCACACACACCACAGGCATTTTAATGGAGTGAACTTTGCCTGTGGCCTCCCACCAGCACACGTGTCAGGAATTGTGCAGCAGAGCCACACAACACTGCTAGAACCGCCTCCAGAGTCATTTCTGTGTCAGGATAAATGTTCAAAATGTAAGGGGAGGTGTGAAGGTTCAGCTCACAGTGGTTTACAACACAAACAGGTATCTCCTTGCACCTGGCAAATCCTCCCTTCCAAACCATCCACTGAGAACTGAACCTCCTGATTTGGTTACTACACTGCATTGAGGAGATTTAACCCCAGCAGCCCCAGCTGTGGGATTCCTGCTGCTGTCCTGGCAATGAGCAAACGGGGCACCACTGGTCACCCATCAGGAGTCATTTCCCAATCCAGAGTTAAGGCAGAGTATCATCACTGGCAGTTCTCAGAACAGACAACAGCCCTTGATTTCTGAATCCACCAGTGCTGCTGTCCTCAGTGCCTTTGCTTAGTGCCAACAAAGAGGCCCTGGTAGGTTTGGGATTTGGTATTTGGATGTTCCCATAAACCCGACGATACTCCCACAGCCCCACACCACAGCAGCACAGGAGCTTTGTGTACTTTATAGGCTGGAAGAGAAGGATTTTGCATCCTGCAGTGCTTCAACAATGATAAGGAAGGTGCTTTGGGTCTGAGGTCCCATTCCAGCACATTTCCTTTCGGGTTTACCCGCAGGTTGCCAATCTCTCCTGGGTGCAGGGCTGGGGCTGGTGGAGGTTTGGTTATTGTGCAGTGCCTCAAGGAGCTGGTGTGTCCTGAGCTCTGCCCTTGCATACAGCTGAGCAGGGAGAGAGCAAAGATGGGCAGGGTCTATAAAACTAGGAGAAAGAAGTGACAGGGAGAAAGGCTGGAACAACTCAGACAGTAACATAACACTAGAAGGCATATAAACAATTCTGGATCATGTTAGCTCCTTGACTGTAGGAAAAGGAATACTGACACACCTTAACTGAACCAGGAAATCTAACAATGGTTTTAGGAATACATTCTTTGGATGCAAGAGGTATTTGCACAATTACTACCTGAAAGTTGGAAGTGCAACCCACTACGGGGAGCTGTAACCAAGGGAGAAGGAAGCTGCTGGAAAACTGTGCCCTCAAAACCACCTAACATTGCTGCTCATCAGGAACAGTCTCTAAACAGGCAACAGCATCTGTGGCACAGGGATTCGGGGGTGAGGATCCCCTGGTTTGTTGTGTGCTGGCAGACTGAGTGAAGAAGATGAGCTTTCCTATCAAATGGAATACTGACATGCACAAACAGCAGCTTTGCAGGATCTGTGTGCGGAGTTCTGTTTAACTGAGATCCAGAAATCCCACAGAGTCACATCTGATAAAGGCTTCCCGGGCTCCACGCTGACTGTGGAATGGAGATGGATCTCCACCAGCTGAACAGGAACCCCACAATGGATGTTTTTGTTACTCATACCCCAAAATCACATGGGGATAAGATGAAGAATCAATACATTCTGACTCGAGTTCAGATGGAAAGAGCCCCCAGCACCAAGCAGCCAGTGCAGCATTGCCTTCACCCAGCTCTTCCCTGGCTGATCAGCTTGTTCTGGGAATAAAAATCCTTTCATTTTATTTGGTGTCAGAGGGAGTTAGCTGAACTAGGATAGCTGAATGGTAAATATGATCCCCAGCAGGGCATCGAATGCCAGAGAGGGAGGTGGTGGTGGAAGCATGCAGAGGGCACATTGGCACAGCCTAAGCCCCCATCCCACAGGTCCCTCTGTGCAAGCAGCTCCTGGGCTCCCATAGCAGCTCCAAGGGACCTGCACAGAGCTGTCTGCAGGACTGGGAAATGATTGTGCTTCTCAACTCACTACAGTGACTCTTTTCCTATTCCTGCTTTCAGCAGCAGGAAGGGAGCATTCTGTTCTCTCCCTTGCTGCAAAAGCAGTGTATTTGTGTGTGTGTGTGCGTGTGCATGTAAAAATCCTGAAAAATATTATGCAGCACCATTGGTTCAGTCCAGAGGGAAGCTGGGATACTCAACTGTGTTTGGTGGCTTCCGAAGTGTCGCCAGCTTGGAAACAAATATTGCCTAAGGTAACATCCTCACAGTGGTTGGTAGCTCCAAGAGGCTCAAACACCCTCTTATTACTCCTCTTAAACCCATGAACAATTCATCTCTCCCGGTTCCTTCCGCGCACGAAAATTCCCAAACAAAATTAAGAAAAAACAGAAAATCAAACAAGAATAAAATAAATAAATAAATAAAGGCATTCCCAAAACATTTATTTTGCTTCTCTCTTTCTCCAATTAGCTCTGAGACACCGATGGCACCTACCTTCGCCCACTGGGCCGTGTGAGGAGCCGGAAGCCCTGAACTGCAGCACTCCCGTGGTCTCTCCTCTGCTTCTGGAAACCTGTCCCCAGAGCTGGCACTGTCCCAACCCTCCTTCCATTCCCATGGATCAGTAACTCATTGGCTATATGGAAAAGAAGTGTATCCAAAGCACATGATGGCACACGGAGGCTGCAGAAAGCATCGGGAAAGGAGAACAGAACGACAGCAGCTGTTCCTCCTGCCCTAACTAAAGGCTGAGCCATGGCACAACTCCCCCTCCAGCCCGACCCACAGCGTGTCACCCCTGGCCCAGACATTCCTGTGGTGCATTACTGGCACTTTATAGCAGTCTCATATGGTAGATACATGCACATGTCTGTGTGTTACATACAAAAGGTCTGGTAACAGTAAAACATTGTTCCGAGAGATATAAAAAACCCAAGGAGTTGCATTAGCCAAAAAAAGTGTTTTGTGAGAAACAACAATAAAAATGATATAACCACAGCTTTTCTTTTCTTTAAAATTAGATAAATACCCAAAGCTATGATTTCACTTGGGGCCTCTGTACCTTAACAGGGAGTCCAATGGAGTATATCTGAAGGCACTTAATATCCTCTACTCAGCTGTAAGATGGTTGCACAGGGAGCTGGGGAGCTTGGGATGTGATTTGGGGCATGGAGGAGAGAGATGGATGAAAACAAGCCCTGAAGAGCCATGATCCACACAGCCCCAGGTGCCGAAATGAACACAAACGTACAACCCAGGTGTGGAGAAGGTCTCTCTTGAAAAAGAAAACTGCCAATTGCAAAAGTCTGTGTGTTTCTATGGACAGAGCACTTCATGCAACTCTGACAGTTCATCATACACTCTTAGAGATATTTAGCTTTGTCAGTTCATTGACCTCCTCAGTCCCCGCTTCCTCACAGTCATCCTTTTCCACAGCTTTGCCAAACCTGCACCTCTCCTCTGCCTTCGCCGCGTCTTTCTGGAGCTTCTTGGCAGAAGGAAGGATGTCCTTGGCTTCTGAGTTATCTGTGCCATGGGCTATCTTATCAGAATTCTGTACAGAAGGCACCAGGTTGGCAATCTCATCCGTCGGAGACCGCCCAATGCTGCCATCCACTTGAACCCGAATGTCTGGAGATATGGACAACTGGTGATGCGGCACGATCCCGTTGTCCATGCACTTGGGGTAAAGGTAGGTCTTCATCTGACCCTTCCCCTTCACATTGACCGTCCCCCTGTAGTCAAAGTCATACCCCATCTTGCTGAGGATGCGGTAGCTCTCCTCACTCACCTGGATGCGGCACTCGACGCCGGTGGTGTCCATCCTGCTGGCGATGTTCACCGTGTCCCCCCAGATGTCATACAACAGCTTGGTGGTGCCGATGACCCCGGCCGTGAGGGGGCCGTGGTTAAAGCCGATCCGGAGTTTAAAGTTAAACCACAGCATGTTGTTGTTGAAGTCATCCACCACCCGCATCATTTCTTTGGCAAATTCAAAAAGGGTCTGCAGGTGCCCGTGGGGATGGCTGCTGTCCTGGCACTGCGAGGTGTTCAGCCCCGACGCCGCCATGTAGGTGGCCCCGATGGTTTTGATCTTCTCGATGCTGCTGTAGTGGGGTTTGCTCAGCAGCTCGTCGAAGTCCCCGATGAGCTCGTTCAGGACTCGGTAACACTCCTTGCCACCCTGGAAGTTCTCCTCGTAGAATTCGCTGAAGTTTACGATGCTGGCAAAGATCACCCCGCCGCTGTCGTGGTTTTTGGAATAGCTCTGGGACACCTTCAGCTGCTCGGCCACGTGGTAGGGGATGATATTCCTCAGCAGCCAGTCAGCCTGATCCCTCATGCTCTGGATCTTGGTGCGGTGCAGGTCAGCCTCAACGTCCCCGTGGTAGTGCAGCCGGTAACTGACCTCGAACTCGCGGTTCAGGAACCAGACCAGCAGGAGCAGCAGGAAGGACACCAGAATCACCTCCTGGCCGATCAGCTCCGCCGGCCGCTTCGTGTCACTCGGCACCGAGCTGTTGCACGGGCTCTTTCTGGAGCTGCACAAAGGGGAGAACACACAGGTGCATTTTAAGTTAGGGCATTGCCATCCATCCCTGCTCCACAGTTAGAAATCCTCTGCTGGAAAAGGAAGTGTGGAAAGTACAGTTACATACTAAATTATAAAATATGCCTTGAGAACTTCATCTGCTGTTAAGAAAACGCCAAAGAATTAATTTAATTTTTAAACTCACTGAGTACTTCCTTAAACTCACGAAGTATTTCTTTATCATCATGTTCAGTGGCACAGCCCAATCCTGTTTCTAGGGTTTCACCAAGGAAACAGTTATCACTATATCTAAATATATAACTAAAAGCACCGCATGTTAATAAGTACCCATGTGTGTGTTTAGGATCTGAGTGCACTGAATGTCTGTATGTGGGGGTGTCTGTGAGTCTTGTGGAATTTATCTGGTTTTGTATTTTTTTTATTACCTCCAATATTCAGAAGCAGCTGCTTTACATTCCTGTGCCTTTCCCTTGGGTCCTCACCAAGGACCAGGAACCTTTGCTGTGTGCCTTTAATGCTACACACAAAGGGTTTGGGAGAAGATAACCCTGTAAAAGACACATCATAGAGAACCCCCACAGCAGGGGGTGGAACTGAATGAGCTTCAAAGACCTTCTGACCCAACCCAGTCTGTGGTTCTATGAGCTGCATGGAAGTGGGGAACATGGCTGCTCTGACATCTTTTCTGTGATAAAACCACTTCAGCTCTTCATGAGACAGAAAGTTTCTCCAAGTGCCAAGATTATATAAAATAATAAAAAATTCCCGTTTGCCATAGATTGGGAGCAATATTTCAGATTCTTTCAACAGTTCACTGCCTGCCTGTGCAGATTATGAGGCGCTGATGGAGCATCTGCCAGTGCCAAACTACCCTGAACGAGGAGACATCTGCACTCTCCAATCTCAACTTTCTGCAGAGATGCAAAGACACAAATTGAATCTGAGAAGGCCCCACCTATGCAATCCCAGAAGCGAAGGCTAAACGCAGACAGCTTGGCACACAGTCATTTCTGCAGGGATCCAACTGCATTTTTTTTGGATAAAATTATGCCAAAGCTTGAGATCTGATATGAGCAGACACGCACTGAAGTTTTCCAAGTTAAGAGATGGTTTGAAAAGGGAAAGCATCGCATCAACCCCTCTCCTGAAGAGCCAGAAAGGAATCCAGACCCAGCACCTTCCTGCATTTCTCGGGGAAGGCAGGAAGGGATTAAAACTCAGCACAACTGGAGCAACAACTCAAGAAGAGAAGGCTGAACTTGTTACTATAACAGACGAAAACATTCCTGAGTTAATTTTGTTGCTTCACGTCCATGGGGGACAGGCTTCCACTTTGGATATATTTTAGAACTGAACTTTATTACAGGCACAGTTTTTGAGTTTCATTCTCAAATACTTGATTGACAGAAAAGTGTGATGAAACAAAACAGAGATATGAACGTGCCTCATATCCAAAAACATTCCTCTATGCCACAGTCTTTGTATCTATTCATTTTTTTACAGAAATCCTATGGGGAAAAAGGTTTCCAGTGAGTGAAATATTTACAATACAGAGTGTGCAGGTTGAATTTCAGATGGAAGATAGGACATTACATTGGAAATTACTTCGTTTTCTATCATAAATATTCTCTCCCTTGAGAAGTGAAGCTGTATTCATGTTATTCCCTCTTCACAAGGGGACCATGAAAGGAGGAGATGTCCCAACTCAAAGTAGGGCCCCACCATCAGGTTCTTGTACTTGCTGTACCAAAACACTTCTTCCCCCGATTCTCAACAGAGCCTCTGTTACGAACCTGTTTATTTCCTCCCTTGAAAGACAAGTCAGAGACAAAGACATGGTTTAGTGGTGGCCTTGGCTGGGTTAATGGTTGGACTCCATGCTCCCTGTTGGTCCCTTTCAACTCAGGATATTCTATGACTCCTGGATCTTGGAGGTCTTTTCCAGCCTAAATGATTCCATAATTAATGACTAGAAGGGAACAATTCCTGAAATACAATCCTTGCTACCTATTTTGGAGGTGACAAAATGCCCTCCCGGCTTGATGGGCTTATAAAACAAAATGAGGGGATGATAGGTAAGAGAAAAGACCTTGGAAAATAAGAAGAGGTGGGGTAAAGTAAAGAAGGAATCTGGATTAAGAAGCAGAATTCAGGATCTTCTCTGAATCAGAGTTCATTATTTCACACATCCTTTGGGCAGAGATCTGTGAAAGGATCTGAGCAATGACTCTGAGAGTACGAGTTTGATCCAGATAATCCCCTCTAATATCAGACATTCCCGCCACAGGGATTTATTTAAGTCATTAAAGGCTTTCTATTTACAGTCAGCTGGACAAAACACTCCTCAAAGTACTTTAACTCCTCTCCAGTGAATGAGGTGAGCACCACAAAGCTTCCCTCAGGAACAGCGGAAGGCAGGATCTGCCTCCAGGAAGGAGCTGCTGCCTCCAATTCCCCTGTCCTGGGAGCTCTCCATGACCTCAGCATGGGCTCCAGCCCCGAGAGCTGCACGTGCAGGGAGTAACTCTGTGCACAGACCTCCTTCCATTAATGGGCAATGGGGTGGGATCCCAAAAAGAAGCTGCAGTGGCTTCTCCAGAGCAGGCATTTTTATCCCAATGTGCATCAGTATGGAAAGCCCTGATTCCAGCCTGAAGGAGGGAGCGACTGCATCATCCTCACTTGGAAATCCAGCCTGTGGATGCTGCAGTGACCATGATGCAGGACCTACAGGGCTGTAAATCACCTCCCCCAGGTACCAGCCATGACCTGGAGTCACCCTTTGGAATGAAAAGAAGAAAAACTCCTCCACATCTCCAAAAGAAAGGATCAACAACCCTGCCCAGTCTTTCTCAATTCCATTTTTTATGAGACACTGTAGCAGATTTTTAAAATCCTTCAAATTGATATCTTGAGCTGACAATGTTTCTTTAACTCAAACTGGTGAAGTGCTGGCTGGCACAGCCCCCTCACTATTAACTTGGCACCTTCATCCAGGCTGTGAACATGGAACAAGTGAAACTCTGGAGATAGAATCTCCTTTGGCTTGATCACAAATCATAAAGATAATGGCTTTCCACTTCCAGAGCTTTCTGGAAAGCCAGTTTGCTTCTGAGCCAGTAACCCCTGTTTGGATTTGGATATCTTGCTATATTGAAGGAGGATGCCTCTGCCTGCTAAGTCTGAGAGAAGAATGCAAGGGAGGGAAGGTGTGGAAAAGAGGATCAAACTGCTGCTTTCCATGAAAAACGTGCAGTGGATGCCTATAAACCCTTCCATACAACCAGATCATTTCAGTCTCCACTCACGTGGCCAATTGCTGCTCCCCCTTGAGCAGCCACACTGGAAAGTGACACATCCCACCTGCTCTGGGGTAAAGAAGGAATGAAAATGAGAACCATTTCCTGCTTAAAAGACAAAGTTCATGGATGTATCCTTTGGGCTGAAGAACTGGGCTGCCTGGAAAACAAGGCAAACTCCACATTTTCATTTACAGACAGTCCAGAGATGAACTCTGTGCTAAGGCTTCATTACCATTCCTACTGTCTCTCTTCCCAGGCAACATTAATATTATCTCTATTCTTGATCAAGGAAAGGGAACAACCTCATTAAAGGCAACACACAAGCTTGTCTAGCCCTCTCAGAACACAGGGAAACTTTAGTGCTGAGTGGGGTAAGCAAGGAACCTGGCATTATTTAATTCTGGCAGAAAGGTGCAGCAAAAACTTTTGTAAGGCTAATAGGGTTTCACCACTTATTAGTCCATTACCAGAAGAAAGGGGAAATTCTGTACTCTAGAAATGTGATATACAATAATATACAGCTTAAGAGCCCTGAAAAAAGAAGCCAAATTCTGTTGGCAGAACAGAATAGAATTAACTCCGCGTTCTCTAATTTCCAATATTTGTTAATGTCCAAGTTTGGGCAGGGTCAGGTCAGGGGAGCTGGACTGAAGGGCAGTGCTGAGCAGAAGTAGCACATGGGTCCCTTCCTCAGCTGAAGGAACACAGACATCCTAATAAAAAGTGAAAAATGAAATTTAGAAAGGTTAAATGGGTGACATCTTTTGGTCACTGCCTTACTTAGCTTTTAAATCACAAGCCAAGCCTTGTCCTGGAGGCAAAGCCTCACTCCACAGGTGCTCACAAGAAACATCTCCAAGGTTTGGTCCTCAGCAAACCCTACCTTCATCTGTCATGAGATAGAAGTTACCTATTTATGGAAGAAAAATATCTGCAGGAAAACGATGCCTGACAGGTGATGTCTTCACAGCCTTCTGTCACTGAGGGGAAGTCCCAGTTGTCAATGATTTAAGGTAGGATGAATTATTGATCAGTGATTAGCAGCTGACCAGGAGCCTGCTGAGCTGCTGGGGAAGAGGTTTATAATTCTGAGCAGCACAAAAGCTTCACAAACAAAAAAATAAGGATCCAAACACTAAGGATTCAAACTAAGGCTGATCCTAAGACACTACTGGAGTGATCACAACACTAATGTTTTAAAAAATAGAAATTAAAAAAAAGGAATAAAGAATCTCCAAACCAAAACCCTTTTATTCTTTTGGCTTTAAATTTCCATTCTGGATTCAATGAACTGGAATTGGGTTCCAAAAAAGAACTTTCATGAATCAAAACCATGAAAAAAGGAAAACCCATGTAAGAAAAGTCAGAGGCCCCCAAACCCCAACACTGTAGTAAGTGCTGAGTCCTTGGTGAAGAAATACCCAAAGAAACACTGTTCTCATCCCTCTGTACTAAATCCCATGTGTTTCCCAAACTACCACAGCATTTGTGGATATGAGAGTTATTAAAAAGGAATTTTGTTCTGACACAACCTCCCAGCACAAGCAACATGAAAACCCCTTTTAGATGCATTACCAAAATCACACATCCACAGTTCAATCCAACCCAACGTGGCCCAAATATTGCCCCCAAATTTGCAATGAGCAAACACAGATGGTCTAATACCAAAAACAAATAAAAATAGTTCAAAATGGTATTGCAATAAGTTGCAATAAACCCATGAGAAACCTAACACTGAAATCACCAGAGTGAATCTTTAACATGCTTATTTTAAGGGGCCATTCATAACCCAGAGAGGGATTTTTGTTTGCTTTGAAAGGCTGGGGGCTGAAATTCCCTTTGCTCTCAGTTTTATGACTCCCTGCTCTGTCCAGGCAAGGCCAGCCAGGCCCAGACTGTCACATCCCATCCTGGGAAGGCAGCTGGCTGCACATCCAGCTTTTCCAAAGAAGTTCCTCTACACCAGAGAATTCTCACCTGCCCAGCTGTGAGAGCATCCAACTCACACTGCTTCTGAATGTACAAATCAGCCAAGGAAACCAAATAAAGAGCTCGTGGTGGACAGATAATGCTCTAAAAACTGCTGCTACTGTTTTAAATAGCTCCTCCATAGTTCTATTTCCTAGAAATCCAATTTAAGGAGAAAATACCATTACACAACTCTGTGACTGCAGCACCAGCCCTGATGAGTTTTGCTCACACTCAAGTCATCTGTAAAGGAAATTACAGAAGGAGCTTAAACACAACTTGCTGAACCAATTTACTGAATTCCCAAGTTATTACTGTGGATGCAAAGTTTTGCTACATGTAATTCACTGAAAATGTTTCTATCCCTCAATATAAAGATGGTAATTTTATATAAAGCTTACCTAAAGTTCTGTGCCAAATCTAGATGAGGAGCTTCCATGGAGCTGAAATGAAAAAAGCACTGATTTCAGAGGGAAAGTTAATGTAATAAACAAACCATCCTGCAGCATTACAGAATTTTCAACTTCTCTATTGCTCAGCCCAGTAACTGCACTGCAGACCTGATCAAATGCACACAAACCTTGTCTGAACTTGACTTATCTGCTTGGAAGAAGGAACCAGCCAGAGATGCAAATCCCTGTAAAGGGAAACTGGAACTGCATGATGCCTGGAACAAGTAATTGTTAAACAATCTCATCCTACCTGGAAAATGGGGAAGAGCAATCCCAGAACTCTAAGACTCCATTATGCCTTCATCTTAAGTGAGCACACAGCACAAATATTTTAAAAATGAAACACAAAGAGACAAACCCCAATATCTCCAAACAAAAACCAAAACCAAAAAACCCCAAAACAAAAAACAACAAAACAAGCAAACCGAACCACCCAAAATAAAAAAAACCCAAATCCCCAAAACTCTAACAAACACATTTTTGAAGATGCCATTAGAGAAAATAAGTAGTTCAAGCACTTTTCTTATCTACTTGCATTACAATTTCTCTACTGCAATCAAACAGCAAGAGAGTATCAAACTCTCAGGATTAGTTACAATCAGAAAAGGAAGTAAAACTGCAGAATGGATCTTCTGTGGTGCAGACAGGGCTGCAATTGCCACTGTGACAAAAAATATCAGAATCATGGTAAGAGACAAAAAAAAGGGGATGATTAACAAACTTAAGTAATGGGTTTCACTAACTAAACCTGTGTGACTTGCTCAGGATCAGTTCTATCAATCACTTTTTCAGATCTGCAGTTTAACAGCTCTATACTTGAAATATTTATTTTTGAGGGATGAAATAACAACATATTCTATTATTTCTGAACCATGTCCATTAATGATCACTGCTATTCACACCACAGGTGGAAATACACCATCATTAGTAACTTTTATTAGGATCATGGGGTTTCTTGACATTCACAGAGCCCCTTTAGCACTCAGCAAGAGCTGATGCTGTGATCTGACACAACAGCAAGGTCTCCAAGTCTCAGCTTTGGAAGAGCCATTCCCAGTCCCTTAATAAAGCTGAAATGCAGGGAAAATCCCCAGTTCTGTCTTTCTCTCTGCACAAAGTCTCAACATAAAGCTTGTCGAGGAGTGTATTCCACTACCCCCTTTTAGCAGGCTCTGCCAGGAACCTCCATGGAGCTTGGTGCAGACACAGCTGCACTGGGGAAGGGAACAAACTCCAGGAACTTCTGCTGGGGGGAGTTAGGGAAGAGCAAGCAGGAAATCAAGAAATGGCATCAAGGGTCTGCTCTCCACTAATTCCCCTGGAAAACCAAACCTGGGGTTGAGTTTGGAGCCAGGTGGGGGTCAGGCTCTGCTCCCAAGGAACAAGTGGCAGCACAAGAGGAAATGGCCTCAAGCTGTGCCAGAGGAGGTTTAGATGGATATTAGGGGAAAAAAAAACATCTTAAGCAAAAGTCCTGGCACAACTGCCCAGGGCAGTGCTGGAGTCCTTGTCCCTGAGGGGATTTAAAAGTCGTGTGGATGTGGAACTTGGGGACATGGGTCAGTGGTGGCTTTGGCAGTGCTGGACTCAATGGTCTCAGAGGGCTTTTCCAACCTCTAGGAATCTGTGATTCCATGATTGTCAGTGAAGCTGTGGCTTGGCCAGTAAAAGCACCAGTGCTACAAAGGGAAAAGCCAAGGGGAGAAAGTCTTTGTGTAGTGCTGGGGGACAGATGATGTTCTTTGGGAACACTGGGATCCTGAACCCAGTGGAATAAATCCATGAGGAGACAAGGGAGGATTCAGAACCAAACACTCCTTTCCTGAACTGAAGCTGGAGAGAACTCCCCTGCCCTCCTCATCCAAGTCCTTTGCAGACAAACAAGAAAGGAGTTTTTTTGTAGTTAATATGATCTAGAAATCATCTGTCCACCCACTCCATCTCCAGGACTTTTTTTACCTCAGGACTTTCTCCCTTCAACCCTTACAGCCACCTCAAATCACAGATATAAACAGGTATAAGAGGTGACTTTTATTCTGCCTTTTTTTTAAATAAAAAATTTGATTGAGATTAAAAGAGACTACTGAAGATACTTACAGAAGCAATTAAAGCTAAAACTAAAATATGTATCTCCAAACTCTCTTTGGTTTGTTTGGGTTTTTTTTTCATGTTTTTCACCTTATGATTCAGCAGGTCTCTGAAGGAGAGGAACTGACTGATTGAGGAGAAGACCTTGCTAAGTCCACCCCAAGGGAGGGTCTTAAGCCACTGAGAAGTGCAAGCTGATTATAAAATTTTGCCAATAGGAGTAGAAGGCTGGAAGGACCCCCTTGACTCTCTTGGCAAGAAAACAGCAAGAGAATACTGCAAACAAATTTTCCCTGCAGAAAATCGTTTATCAGAGAAAAACTGGAAAAATTTAAGGTTATTGCACATTATCTTGATTCCTCTGGTTATTGTTCTGCAGAGTCCTCTGAAAAGGCAGGAAACTGAGAATGGAACTGGGTATTAGATCCCATTAGATCTAAGCACTTGCCTTCCACACTGGAAAATGCATTGAGGAAGGAGGTGGAAGAAGAATATGTGCTTCCTAAGGGCAAAAATAAATCCAGAGAGATGTTGGGGAGCAGTTGGGCTCTCTGGCACCACCAAATACCTGGGAAATTCCCTAATAAAATAGATTTTCAAACTAGTGGTGAAAGGCAATTCTGTGGGTCTGCAACTGCGTCCTAGAAACACTTCAGGAAGCACAGAGTGTCACACTGAAGAGGGACCCCTGAAATCCTTTAAAAAAAAATAAATAATGAGGAAATAAAATCATTAAGGTTGAGATGCTGGAGAAAGTCATGGCAGACAGCAAATTCCTGTGCATCAGCCCCTTGTCTCCCCGGGGAGAAGCCCAGCTGTGTTCCCTGCAGCCGCGGGTGAGGCTCACCTGGCGGGGCACAAGGAGACGTAGAGCAGGATGAGCAGCACTGCTCCCACCACGGTTGCCAGCAGGGATCTCATCCAGGAGCTGAGCTGGCAGAAGTTACAGTACTGCACAATGGTGATGAGAATGGCACAACACATGAACATGGTGTACTGCAACAGAGAGAGAGAGGGGTGTTAGCAGCTGCCCAGGGCTCTGCCACACACCCAGCCGGCAGAGAAAGGGGGCCAGCAGGGAGAAGGGGATGATTCCTCCTGCATGATGAGCACAGGGAGTGATCCCACGTGAAGATGGACATCTTCCCTTCCAGGAGCATGAAAACCTTTAGCACTGGTGGTTTGTCACCATTTTCCCTGGATGGAGTTGTTTATCACACCCTCGTTACTTCAGCGATGTCCAGAGCCTCCAGCTTACCTTGGCCAAAAGCTCAGTGCCTCTTCTCATTCAAAAACAGGGAAAAAAAGAAGGTGAAGATTCAAGGCAACCCCCTCTCTGCTGCTGGGGTTAGATCCTGCCTGCTTTAAACTGAATATCGAAATTCCACCACATTGGAAATGCAGAGTGCAATTTCACCCACCTGCCTGCTTTCAAGAACACTTCTCAGAGAACGTTCTCACACTGCCCTGTAACAGCTGAACCCAGGGAAGGAAAAATCTGCCTCGCTAACAAAAGGCAGCTTCAGCCACTGGCAACTCACACTTGGTAACACAACCCTTGTGGCAATTTAGAAGGATAAGTTCACATTTTCTGTTCCAAATGCCTCATCTCAAATCCCCTTTACCTCTCCACAACTTTACTGGATAAAGGAGAGGAAGTGCAGGACAGATGCATTGCCCAGAGCACCTTCATTTCCCCAGGTCCAATATTACAGTGCTCAAAATTCTCAAGTGTGCCAATGGTGCACCATTTTGGTTTCCCAAGAATATTCATGACCACCCAAGCTAAACCAGAGACCCCACACTTGGATTGAGGAGTTCTGATCTAGCTTTCTGCTGTGTTTTACAGCATGAAATGATCATTCTCTCCCTTTCTCCCTTTAGGTGTCCTGTGCAGCTGACGCGCAGACTCTGCAGCCTGGCAGTCCTGTGGCATAACAAACAAGCATGTGATTGAGAGTAGACACAGTGTATGGAAAAAATCCTTACATAATTCACCATTTTTAAACCACAAACAACAATTGCTGGTTTTTAAAATGACTTAAAAAGGGATAAAAGGAATTTCAGAAGTGTCCATAAAAAACCCATAACTTGAACTTACTTTTTTTCCCCCCATTTCAGGTCTCCTAAAGTGGCAGAGCACTGGCTCTCACTCCAAGTGATGCCCCAGCATGAAGCCAGCCTATAGAGGGTCAGGATGTGCTGGATTTTACTATGGATGCATGGCTTTGGAAAGTTTTTTTTTTTCATAGCTGTTTTTGTTAATTTTCATTTTAATTATTTTTTATCCAGGGAGGGTATAAAATGCAATGAATAAAAAAAAACTTTGCAAAACCATGTCATAGTAAAGGAGGACACTTACCTGACCCTCTATAGATTGACTCCATTTCCTAGAGCTCCATGAGTGGGGAAACACCAAGCACAAGCCAAGTTGGGACATCTCTTGGAGAGTGAGCCAACAGCCCCACGACTCTGGAGCACCTGCAAGAGGAAAAAAAGCAAAGTTCATTCTCAGTTTGGTGACCAAAATCACCATTTAACTGCTGCTGCCTGAAGTGTTCCCTCTCAACCTGACCTGCTGCACTGAGAACACACTCATGAAGTGGTTCTTCTGGTATTATCTGAAACATCTGGAGAGATGATCAAGGATGGTGATGAATGGGATGGTATCAAAATCAGTGGACAGATTTGAGAGATTTTAAGGTTTTCAGCTCCCTTCCCTTGAGGAAAATATTCCTATGGTTAGTTAACTGATAATCATGCAGGGGAAAGATCATCATTAGACTGAACAAACAAACAAATCAGTTTACAGCTTAAAAATTCTTAACTAAAGCTCCAAAAGGTAGAAGCTGCAGAATGATCTTAAGCATGGCATGGAACAGAATGTCAACCACACCCTCCTGTGACTGTGATAACCACGAGATGTGTTTAGATCATCAAGGACCAAAAAATGTGCAGTCACACGTTCCCATGGAACAAACACTCCCCAGTACCCAGGAATAAGCTATGATAGGAAGAGTGAAGAGGATCTGGTCATTACCTACACCCAGGGCCCTGAAATAGCAAGAGCTTTGTGAAACACAATTCCCTGAAGATCCTGGAAAGGAAAGGAAGCTGTCTGTGCTGCCTAAGAGAAACCTGCAGAGAAACAATCTTTCATCTCCAGCTTGAGGCCATTTTGTTCACAGTTCTTAAGTCTTGATTTTATGCTACAGTTGGCCTTTAAATTAAACTGTTCTTCTCCCACCTCACTGCTGCCCATGGCAAGGGGCTGGAAAAGAGGTGCCTTCCAACCCAAATGTTTAACCCTTTATTCTCCCCTTCTGAGCACTTTTAATAACAGACACTAAATTCCCTCTGTGTCTGGGTTAAATATGCCAATTTCTTTCCATTCCTTTTCAGAAGGCAGTAATTGCATTCCTTTAACCATTCCCACAGCCTCTGCAATGGCCATTGCTAGGTACCAAGTGCTCTCTCCTTTGTGTTCATCTCACTCTGCAAAGCCAAAACACCCCTCACTAATCCTGTTCTCACTGCTGAGGTTCACTGATACAGCTTCTCTGACTCCAAATCCAGCCCAGGACAATAATCCTGAGATAAACCACTTGGATTATCTCAAAAAAATTTCTGCAGAAATGCTTGGTCTAAGAGAAAAAGGTATGCAAGCAGCAGGAATTTCTAGGTATCCTCTCCCCTTTTGTCTGAGAGTTTTCACCATGACTGTGTTTACATAACAGACTAGGAATTCCATCATCCACAAAGCCCCATCCCTCCAAGGGATGTGTATCAAACAGATGTAAAGCAGGAGGGAGGTGGAGGAAGGCAGGCAAACAACAAGCTTTGTTAGCTCCAAATCATCACATTATGGAATGGAATTCAACAACTTACATGTATATTTGTTTCAAAATCAGAGGTGAAGTGTGAAAAAACTGCAAGAGCTGGGAGAGAAACCAGGATTGCACCAAAGAAGTGTCGAGGCAGCCAGCCAGATATCACCACCAGCAGACGCTTGGTGCAAGTCATCACCTCCTCCAGGAAGAATGCCATCCTGGAACACAGGAAAGCAGGGAGCCAGGCATTAATGGCAGCACATGTCCTCATACCTCTCATTTACCTGTAATAATACAGCTTCAAATCCATCACTTAGGCTCTGTGAGCAACCAAGGTGCCACAGCACCTGCTGGTGATTCCAGGGAATAATCCAGCCTGGCTGCCAGATGACAAAGTGTTTGCTCCGGCGAGGAGGGGCAGCAAAGGGAGGGAGAGCCTCGGCACGGTGGCTTTGAGGAAGCAAACTGAAAGCCAAAATTCACTTCCTTGGAAGATTAAGCAGAGGGAAGACGCCTCTACATTCATAAATAAAGCAGGCAGAGAGAGGGGAAACTTTTACAGGTTGAAGTTACTGAAAATAACACCAGGAATGCTTGAGGAGCAGGGCAGCTCCAGCAGCCATCACACTGCAACCCAAACCAGTTCTCCCAGTTGCAACCAGGCAGTCTGCAGGCAGCTCCGTTCCCTGTCATTAGGGAAGGGGAAGGGGAGCGTGGGCTGCGAGCTGGCAGCCTGGCAGGAGCTGAGCTGCAGGAGCTGAGCCCAGGGAGGCCCAGCTGGCACCCGCAGGCCCAGCTGCATCCCACCAGCCACGGCAAGAACGGCTCCTGCCTCGAGCTGCCGAGAAAACCACGGCCCCAACCTGTGCAGAGCTGGAGGAGCCAACTGCAGGAGCTCTGGAGAGCAGCTCACTGGAGATGCTTCTCAAACGAGAGCAGCTCTAATTGCTAAAATGAATAAGGGAAGGTAAAAGGATGCTCAATGCTCAAGGGCATTGCATAGAAAACTAGTATTTATCCACAGAAATAAATCCTTGGGATAACTTCCTTCTCAAAGCTCAACATTAGTCACTTGAGAAAAATTGCAACTGCTGTTCAAGTGCCTAATTATTTTTAAGAAGATATAAAAAGGTGGTGTAGCAGCAGTTAGCTGCATCCAGAGCCACTAATGGCATGCGTGGAATTATCAGACTCAGGCTGGGCAGGTAATTCTGGACTACAGAGCCCAAACAGTACAGGATCACAGCTTTTTTTGGACAGAGATGATCACAGACGAAAAAAACTCCACCAAAACCACACAGTAAATATGAAATTCCCAGTCTCCAAAGTTACATAAATTACCCCATATCACCTGTATCTCTAAAAAGAGAAAATACATCCACTCCTTTAACCCCTTTGTCTGAAAAACAAGGTTTTATATTGGATAAAAACCTAACACCAATCAAGCTGAATTGAAATTTCTTTATGCCCGTATGACAGTCATCTCACACCTTTAAATATAAATATAAATTGTTTGTGAATGAGATTTTAATTCTCCGGTCTGGAATTCAGTGACTTGCAATCACAAGTATTTTGTGAAGCACAAAGAACTCCTCTCTAATTGCATGTGTTTAAATCTGTAAATTATACTTAAATTCATGGAAAAAGAGGAATTTGGGAGGACAGAATACACTGTAATTCATTGGGAGCCCACGAGAGGGTGCTCACAGATTTGCCTGTTCCCAGTTTAATGGACTTCCATTCACACCAAAAATTCTAACTGTATTCCATCGGAAAGCAGAATTTCCAGCAAAGCACTGAAATGTAAATCCTGGATATAAAAGATTGAAAAAAAAAGCTCTCTAGAGTAAGAACTGGGGTTTCTGAAGGGTTACAGACTGTCAGAACTGTCCCTGTGTATTGGAGTTCGGTCCAATATTCCCAGGAGGTTGTTCCTGAGCTGTGCCCTCGCTGTTTGCCTGTCTGGCAGCTCTGTGGTGTTTTCACCCCAGTGGTACCTCAGGCTACCAGGATGTTACATCTGAGGGCCTGGCATGCAAAGGCTCAGGTTTACCTTCCACTGAGAGGTTCCAAGGCGACAGAGAAGGAAAGGAGTCTGTTCTGATGGAGGGTTTCAATTCAGAGTTTTATTCCTGGCCCAAAGGCCTGTGAATCCAGCAGCAGCTCCAGCAGAACTCCTACAGCATGGCTGCTGGTCTTTTGAACCAGGGGAGAGGGGAGGGAAGGAACACAGGCAACACCAACCAGGCATGGGGGGAAGATCCTAAGGGACAGAGGACACTTGGATGGCTCAATGTCTGTCCAGGGGTGGGAAGCATCTTTTGAATTCNCCCCACTGCCCAGTGCTGAAGCCCGAAATCAGCACCCAGCTTCCCACCTCTGAAAGTAAAGCCCCGTTCTCCAAGAGTCAGTGGACTGGAAATGGCTTCCCCACGGCTGAGCTGAGAGCACGGGAAGGAGAAGGCACGGCAGGGCCAAGGCTCCCCGAGCCCGCCGGTCCCTGCGGAGGCAGCCCGGTGCCACCTGAGCCCACGCTCCGGCGGCTCCATCCCGGCTGGCACAGACCCGGCTCGGCGGCACCCGCCCAGCGCGGCTCACGTCTCTCACCCCGACCCACACACCAGCGACTCCACGGTTTGCATCTTCCTTCCTGCCGAGCCTCCATGCCGGGACAAATTCCTGTGGGAACTATAGCAACAAATCCACGGGCGAAGCCGACGGGTTAATCCCGCCATGAGGACACTGCTTTATTTAGGCAGCTGTGTCTCAAAAAGGCAGGTGCAAATTCCAGGGCAATGCCACGTTTCTCCTGATAATCTTTACCTTCTTGCATTGATTTGTTCGGGATGGGATTTATCGTGGGGCTCTGTGCTCTGGAATTAAACGATGGAATTCTCCTCTCTAACAGTGAATCGAGCCCAATGCTCCCAGCACAGGAAGTCAGGGGTGCATTAAATCCAGACAGCAGTGAGAGCTGCAGACAGATTTAATGGCTACAGGGCAGTATCAGTAAATAATGCAGTGTCAGTGGGCAGCTCAACAGGGCTTAAATGCTAAAGTATCTGAGCTGTTTACACAAGCTAGAGTTCAAATTAGTAACTTTGACATAAATGATTAATGGCTAATGGAGACTGTTACCATCATTTTTGTATTTACTGGCAGTTTAAAATCAATTCCCAGAGTTCAAATCAAAAGCTTTTGGCATAGCAGCTATTTGGTGGGATATTAAATACCAGATGTTAGAAATAAATAAAGGCAAACAGACTACATTGTTTTCCCCAGCATCAATACTCTGTATCAGTCGTGTTAACAGATCTGGTTCATTAAGCTCAAGGGGCAGAACCATTTCTGCTCCAGGTCATGAGGAATTTAGGGAGATCCAATGTTGGCCACAGGTTTTGGCTGAGGACAAATGGGGGGGTGGTACCTCAGCAGGGCTGGGAAGGTGAAGCACCAGAGAAAGGGCAGTTCTTTGGTCAAACAGCACAAATTCCCTTCTACTGTCAGATTGCACTTGCTTTCTTCATCCAGATGATTCTTTTTTGCTGCCTAGAAAGGTCCTTTTTAATTCATGAATCAACTGCTCCCACCTCTCACTCTCTTGAATAGAGACCCACTCTTCTGCCCTCAACCCTTCATCCACAAGCCTTCCCTGAAGCAAGCTATCAAAAGCAACACATTTTTTGTAAATAAACTTATTTATAAGCAGTTTTACTCGAGGACAAGATGACGAAATTATCTAGTGAGCAAAACTTCTATATTTACATTAAATATTGGGCAGCTGTTGGGCAGAATCTCTAAGCCCTATTCCTGCAGAGCCACTCCTCAGACTCCCAAGAAGAATCTCACACACTGTTGTACATTCGATGACAACGATTTTTTTAAGAATACCAGAACTTCAGGATCTCTTACACTTCAGCTGAGCTCATCAAAGTAGCTATGTTTCAAGTGGGCAGAAGGACATTCTTCACAGAATATTTACAGAGGAGATGACATCTTCCACGTGCTCACAAATGAAGCACCAATTTTTGCGTGCAGCTTTATACAATTAATTTCTGAGTGGCTCTTGTGCTAACAGTGGGATCTTCATTTATAGGTACTCCAATAATTTATTATCAGACACTTCAGAGGAATCAAAACATCCCTCTCCCTCCTAAGCTCTGCTCCATGAAGACTTGTGCTGTTGCAGAGCTAAGGTTTTCAGTTGTTTCTGAGTGCCCAGGCTGTGACAGTGCTGTGCTCTCCTCTTCCCTCCCACAGCTGGACTCAGGGCTGAGCCATGAGAGCCAAGGGAGCCCTTGCTAGGCTGGGGCCTGGATTTAATTACAATTTAGCTGATTTAAAGGCAGGGTGTTTAGCATCATGATAATGAAAATACAATGTGAAACTTAGGCAAGAATTTTCTGGTCTTAAAATAATTCCTTTTCCTGAAATTCTGGGATTGTGCCCAGCATTGTAGTCCAGTCTCCTCCTCAAAGATGTCTCAGTGGTATTCTGTGATTGTCATCTGGGATGACATTTCTGCACAGGAAGTTCTGCACTGTTTCTGTGCATAATGAGTGGTCAGAGGGAACAGTCCTCACTGGGAAGAGGATTTGAAGAGGAAAAAGATGATTTTCACCTCCCTGCCCAAAGGAACTGTACACAGTGTGTGCTTCAGGTTATGGAGACTGGGGTGACCCAGAAGTGCATTTTAGGTATTTACTATAAAGCAAATACACAAAATAAATTCAAAACATCCCTGCTGGTTTGAAGGAGAGGACAGGGAAAGGCAGTGGTCACTTACCCCATGCAGCCTTTCCTGGTTCCCAGGTAACCAGAGCAATTTCAGGATCACTGGTCAGGTTGACAGCACAGAGCTGCAGTGAAGCCAAACCCCTGCACGGCCACTCACAGACAAAACCACTTTGCCAACTCTTGACTATATAGACTGAAAACAACAATTCTCCTTCTCCTTAAGGAACCCATAAACCAACAATTATAGAGCAGGACTGCAATAAAACCTTATGTATCTACCTATAAATATTTCCAAGATTATAGCAGTAATTTTTATAAATGTACAAAATACAGCAAAAGCAATGTCCTACAGGGGAAACAAGTGGGGAAAACAAAGAATTGAAAAATACTAAAATGAAGTAAGAATTCATAAAGTGAGTGAACACAAATTTTCTCCAAATACGCCTGGACAACAGAAAGCAGCACTTCTGGAAAGTGGTGGCTGAGCTGCTCCCAGCTGAACAAATTCATGGCCACCAAACCCAAACCACCTGAAAGAGCTGCTTGGGCACATTGAATTGCCTGAAAAACTTTTACCCCACAAAAACCAGAGAGCAGAAATTTCTGCAAAGGGGAAAATCCATTTCTGATGCAAGAGAGAGGACAGAACAACAATTAACACAGTTTAGAATGACAACTCTACCAGTTCAACCATCTCCCAGTGCAGCTTTTTTGTCTGAATTTCTAGATTTTCTAAAAACTACTTAAATTGCAACAACCAAACACCCCTGCTAAGAAATGCTATCTTTAAAAGCATTTCATAGATGGCTTCTCTCTACTCCACATGCCAGCTTTGATGTAAATCCACTCGCACATTTATATGCCCAGTGAGGTACAAACATCCCTCAATGACTAAAGCATTAATTCAGTATTTTTTACTTTGACCCTGCAAAGTCAAAATAAGAATGCAATATGCAATCTCTTGTTTCTTTTGAAACAGCAGCAGAAACTGCTTCCAGCTCGTAATTACAAAAGCATTTGGACTGACACATTCCTGACAGATCTGCAGAACTCTGGGAGAGGACACCCATTTGCACTCATCACCCCCATCCTGCTGTTGTGTCAGGGCAGTGCAGGCAACTCTGGGATGAGGAGGGCAGAGCAAACCCACCCTGACACCTCCAGACAAACAAACAGCTCACTACCAGGCCTGGGTTAAGGACAGGTTACACGGAGTATCTGTGTCGATCACACAGCACACCCAGGAGAGCACGAGCTGCACTGAACAAAGGGCTCTTTGCCCCCTGAGTGTGTGAGTAACCCCAGGGATGGAGGAGTCACCACAGCAGTGCCTGGAAGTCCAGAACACTCCAGCACTGGGGGTGACTGGGTGCAAATGGGGAATGAGGAGCTGCTGTTAAAAACCAGGCAGCTGCAGCCGAGTCTGCTGAGGGCACAGGAGAGGCTGAGAGGCAGGACAAGGGTTGAGGGGTGGGGTTGGCACCTCTGAACATGGCCCTGCCAAGCGCCATGCCTTCTGCAGAGACAAAACAGTGCCCCTTCCCTTCTGGGGAAACACTGCACTCCTGGTATTCATCAGACATAGAAAACATGAACAATCTCAATGTTAACCCATGAAACTTTAAAAAAAAATTAAGTCTGGACAGACACAATGTGCCTTTAGCAATTTCTCTTCTTTCTTTGAGGGCAGCACTGCTCTTTGCAGCTCTGATACATGATGTGTCAGTTTTAACCCCAGAACTCTGTACTTTTATCTTGGAATTTAAAGGAGCGGTTTTTTGGGTGGGTTTGTTTGCAGGACAGATAAAAGTTTTCTGTTTGAATTCTGACAGTCCTGTGAGGAGAGAAGACATACAGTGGCACGTGGCATCTCAAGAAACAGTTAGAGGGGCAGGGATGGGGTGCAAATTCCATTTCCCTGAGTGATCTCTATCAGAGTCATAACTCTGCAGCAATTCCTGTAGCCAGAGCTCTCCCTGCACAAGATGTGCCGTGAGCTTGGCTGCACTGACGCTGCTCTTCAAACATTACAGCCCGTCCAAGAGAGCTCCTGGGATGCTGTCAAACAAAATATTCCAGAGCCAAGCACCACTACAGCTCTCCCTGCTATCTGCAGACTTTGTTACTCTTTCTTTACCTGATGGAGATGACAAGGGACAGCACTTCCAGCAGGATGGCGATGACGAACACCACGACAGCCGCAGGGGGCGGAGGGGACGCAACCATCCCATGCTTCAGGAAACAGGTGATGGAGAGGATGAGGAAGACTGTGGTGGACAGGAACACGTCCAGGAGCGAGCTGAAGGTGGCACTGGCAAATGTCTTCACTGGAGCATTCCTTATAACCTGTGTGGAACACAGGGATTGAGGGAAGGGATGAAAAGGAAGAAATGCTATTTTGCCGAATTCAACTGGATGATAAACAGCAGCTCCTAACAAATAAAGGAATGAAGAAATTTTGGCCACTTCATTGATCCAGTACAAGCACTGGTTGGAAACAAGAAGCAGAAGAGGTGGTTTGATGGCTGTCACAGCTCCCTGAGCAGACTGTGTTGAAAAGAAGTATCGGTGGCACAGCCCCCAGGCTTGGGGTGATTTTTATACACTATTATGATACAGAAATAAACATGAAAATTGAGTATTTTGTCCAAAGAAACATAAATACAATAACTAGAAGATTAAATTATGTGATATTTTCTTCTATTATTTTAATTTAAAATAATAACAGATTTGACTATAATCTTTTCAGCACAGATGGTTAAGAAAACCCTCCTAACACCACTCCACAGACACAGCTCCTGTGGCAGAGTTCACACCCCCCTTTCAGACTGGATTAAAAGCTGTGTAATCCAAATTGATTGGAGCCCAGGACATCCAGTTCTGCTCAACCCCTCACCACACATTCCCATCCCATCTTGGCCTGGCCCAGTGCTCATGCAGCTGTGCTTTGTGCTACTGTGGCCAGTCCTGCTGAAAATCAGATCACGAGCTCCACATCCTGGCTTAGGAAGGTGGGACCAGTCCGAGGAGTGTTTGTGTCTGCCCAAGAGACCACAAAAAACAAGTTCCAAAGAAAACCAAAATTATGTTATCAATGTCACCATGAAGGCACCCAGTTTTAGAGCTCTGGTTTAATTTGGAAGTTTCTTTTATTCCACAGAACACTTCCTGTGCTCAGCAATACTGGGAAACAAACTTGTTCCTCATTTGTACCTTTCTGCAACCTAATAAATTCAGTCAGCATCACTTCAGTGCCAAAATTACCTTTTAACCTGAAGGGGAGGAGAATCCTGTTCACCCACACATGAAGTTCCATCAATTGAATTAAGGGAAGTAGCACTGTATCCCCAAGTGACAGAGTTAAAGATGCTCTAACAGTGCTAAGTAGCGTCTTCATTTCCAAATGAGAACAGATTAAGGCTCTTGGGAAGCAGAGCTGATTCCAGAGAGGGATCACAACCTGAGCACACAGCTGGCACTGTATAATCAGAGGTGAATTCAGGGGTGCTGGAAGTCACTTTCAGCAGCATTGACTGTCAGGCCATTAGAGAACCTGGACTGCTGTCAACCCTTTTCACTTTCCAAAAGAAGATTTCATTGTTGTTTTGACACAGAATCTGCTAACATTAAAGCTTTCACAAGTTTTTGCCCCAGTGCTGCACAGTTACTATTATGAGTGAAAATTCCCACTTTCAAGGAATTTTATGTAATAATTTTCAAATTATTAGCTTGCCACTAACAAGATGCACAGGTCACATTCCTCCTCTTTCTAGGAATTTCCTCCAGAGCCACATTAATAGATCCATCTGTATATGCTTTACTATCTCTTGCTTTGTTTCTCTTACCAATCTTTCCACTGGAAACTATTTGATTTATTATTTTCTGTGCAGTTTGCAAATTTTGCAGGCTGCATCCCACAGAAGTTTCACCCTGTGGTTGCTACAGGAACCTTCTGCAGAGAGATACCACTAAATTACAGTGCTGCAGGATGAGCATGGAGCTCCTAACCAAAGTGAAGAGACTGACCTGCAACACAACTGGGCTTTCCTTTGGTAAATAAAATAAAATAAATAAAGTTAGGTGTCGCATGGAAGTATTGGAAAACAAGCAAATATTGGTAAGGAGAATGTGATCACACTGCCCAGAAGTGACAGCAACAAGCAGAAGAAGCAGAAACCCTGCTGCCCTCAGATGCAGGACATACTGTGAAGAAAAGAAACCCACATCTAATTTATCCTGATGCAGTTCTGCAGATGGATCACCCAAATCAACAGCCCAGTGCTGCTGGAAGGGAAGGGCCCATTCCCCTTCCTGCTGCCGGACGCTTATCTCGTGCTGGCTCTGGCACTTGCCAACCTCTCCAGAGCTGCTGCTGCTTCAACACAGCACAAACCAGCCCCAGGTGGAAAGAGAAAGAGCCCCAAACAGAAAAACAAACCATGAATATTTCATGCTAGGCCAGTAAATGAACTGCTCGCAGCAGGGAAGGCTGAGAAGCACCAGAGCCATTAGAAGGAGCAGGGAGGAGGAGCAAGGAGGGCAGAGCAATTGCCTTTCCTTGGCAGCAAATTTTTAGCTACTGGTGGAAATGCAGCCTCAGTTCTAAGTGACAACCTAATGTCACTCTAGGTGAATTTAAACTATCTTATCAGTCAGGCAGGAAAATCCAGTGCTGTGGAAAGCCTGTGATATTATTAGCCCCCAAGGGAATTAAGGAGTTTTTAGACTCAGTGCAGAAACCTGAAGAAAACACCAAGTTTTTTACAATTCCAGTGGTTTGAGCTGCCTCTATCTGAATGAAGCACACCTACGGAATTAGGACATCTGAATTTGTTTGGTTTGGATTCCACAGGGATAACCTGAGACTGTGAGGTTTAAACAAGAACCACATTCTAAGTTACCATTCTCAAAATCAGAATATTTGGTGAGAAGACAAGCAGCAACTGGTTCTTTACTGTGGTAAGTGATGGTCCTTACCATCTCAGCATGGTAAGGACACCCTAAAAACTTAAAACACTAACCTGAACATGGAGAAAAGACAGGTGAGATGTGACCAGTGTACCTCAGATTTCCAGCCTGAACACTGGACTAGACTCAGGGCATGGCAAAAGATGCTCCAAGGGCTGGAACTGCTCTGTTCTGATGTCAGGCTTGGAATGCTGGAGGTGTTCAGCCTGGAGAAGAGAAAGCTTTGGGGACACCTTAGGGCCTTTCCAGTGCCTAAAGGAGCTCCAGGAGAGCTGGAGAGGGACTTTGGATCATGGCCTGGGATAATATGACAAGGGGGAATGGCTTCCAACTGCCAGAGGACAGGTTTAGATGGGATATTGGGAAGGATTCTTAAGGATTCTTCCCTATGAAGGTGGGCAGGCCCTGGCACAGGGTGCCCAGAGCAGCTGTGGCTGCCCCTGGATCCCTGGCAGTGTCCAAGGCCAGGCTGGACAGGGCTTGGAGCAGCCTAGGACAGTGGAAGGTGTCCCTGCTCAAGGCAGGAGGTAGAATGAGATGGGCTTTATGGTCCTTTCCAACCCAAACCATTCCATAATTCTATAATAAACTGAAAGGAGACTGTTTTCAGAGGCAGCAACACTAAGTAGCAAATCTCATTTGACACTGCATGACCCTTATCACGAAACACTGCAACAAAATGTGTTAAAAAACCCAAGGACAGACAGTGCTTAGATTACAGACAGAAACCAATGCCAGCAGAAACACACCTCTTCCTGGTAGCTCGTCCTGTAGTCCATCTCCAAATCCTGATCCAAGAAGTTGAGGCTCAGCTTGTTAATAGGTGGTTTAAAGAAGTAATCTTTCATGAGGCTGGAGAGAGAAGACAAAATCAACATCAGTTTATTCAGCTGTACCTCCTTCAGTCCCCCCCAGTCTGTGGCTGCTGTTTTTAGGGATGCTGGCATTTGGCTTTGAAGTTCCTGTGGTTTTTCTTCTTTCTTGATCACTAAAGTATCCTCTTACCCACATCACTTGCTCAAAGGGAATATTCCATAAAAAAAAAGCAAACTTTTATACTTCCAGGAAGTCTAACAAGTCCTTCCAGAAATGTAACAGATCTAACTGATGAGTACAGATAATTGTAACATAAGCCAGCAAATAGTAAAGGTTAATTGCTGCTGCAGACACACAACCTCTGGAGACACGTGGTTGGGGGATATTTGTGTCTTGGGTGGAATTCTACAGCTCAAAGCCAGCCAAGGATGACAAAGGTGACAAATCATTATGGGAAAAAAAAAATGCCCATTTTAGAAAACAGCAGTTTCTTGTTATTTCAGACACTAAAATAATTCAGTAAATCAACTGGGAACATTCCCTTAAAGATCTGGGCTGCAGAGAAGAGAGGGAGAGCTGAGACTTCTGAAATGGGAGATCTGGAGTGACCAGCACCATCAACAAAAGCAGTGACAACTAATGACATCAGGGCTAAGGAACCCAAAGGCAGCATCTACCAGAGGGTGTTTATGCCCTCCTTCACCTTCATCTTTTCCACAGAAAGTGAAAAAAACCCCACAGCAACATAAAAGAGGCTTCAATCATTAGAAGTTGGGTTTATATCCCATCCTCTGGAAGAAAAATAAAAAGCTGAGTTTTGCATCAGCAGTATGAGGTTTATGAATGAAGTCTCCTGGTGGCACTTGCTCTGCCAACCTTTTCTCCCTCAGCAGGTGCCAGGGAGCTGGGGGAGCTTTGTGCACAGGGCTGCAGAGCAAGGTCACACCTGCTTGTGGCACTTGGGACAGCCCAGCCCCCTGCTCTGTGCAGCTTCCAAATACACCCTCCCTGCCTGTAAACCTCCTCTCATTTCCAAGCAACTGATTCCATGTGTTATTTACAGGGAATTGTTTCTAAAATCCCTCAGAATCTAAAATGGGGTGGCTGCTTTCCCAGTGCTATTCCCACCCTGGAAATTGCAGCACCAGAGCCACAGTCAAGAGTGGGCAATTCCCAAGCTGGTGACTCTGAGCAAAAACCAGAGATGCACATGAGGTCAAATTCCAAGCAGATGAAGAAGCTGAAAGAAAAATCCTAAAAGAGCTTGCCTGTGCCTGCATTCTTTTTTTAAGGGGGTTTGGTTTTAGGGTTATTTTCTGTTTATTTTTGTGGAACTCTTGCCTAAGAGGTTTTCTTGGAAGTACAAGCTCCCAGCACAAGATGGCACGTGGGAAGCAATTTTTTTTTTTTTAATTGAGATGCAAGATCAACCAAACATACATTCCTAGACTGATGCTAGAGAAGACAAAGGAGTCTAAACATGAATATGGCTGATACTTGGTAACCTTTAAACATTCTGTATCAGGAGACTCTGAAGAAATGACAAGATAGGATCACTTGAGTCACTCCTCTCTCTTTCATTTGTCCTTGCTGTCATTCCTCAACTTTCTTAGACATTTCTAAGAGCATCTCTATAATAACAATTTTGAAAGCTTTTGGGGTTTTTTTTTAAGTACTGTTGACTCCCCTTTCTTCCTGCAGGGAAGCTCAGTGGAGGTGGTGCTGGTGCTGTTGTGCTGGTTAGGGATGTAGGAGGAACAGTCCAGCTCCACAGTGCAGCACGAACCAGAAGGTGGAACACGATGGAACCAGGGTGAAGGAAGCATTCCCAAGGCCTTCTCAGCTCCCTGTCAGCTCATTCTGTCTCCAAAAGGAAGATCCCACTTGATGAAACAGTCAAGTACATTATCTGCTTCCCAGGAGGCCTTTGCCTCCCAGCACAGGGTGTTCCCCAGATCAAGCAAAACTGGGAAGTGGGAAATGAAAGAAACAAACAAATTTAAAAATAATGAAGAAGTATTTAAACAAGAAGCTGCCCCAAGGAGGGGATGAAGGGCTGCACAGAACCCAGTTCTGGGGGAGCTTCATGTATCCCTGAGATTCTGCTCTGCAAGTCTGAAGAGATCATTGTGAATACTGCCCTGATCAGCACACAAGAGTACCAGCTTCTTGTACTTCAGAAGGTTTATAACCCAAGAATACCTCATTTTTGCTGGAAACAAAAATCCCCAAACTAAGAATCCTTTGAGGATATTCCCAGCGAAATTAAGCTCAAACATTCTGTAATCTTACACTACAGTTTTCTTTTAAAGAACACAGTAATGTGCAGGTTACAATGAACAAAGCACAGGATTTTTACAGAAGTAAAGCCAGACTCGAAGCTGGAAGTATTCACTGTTTGTCAAATACAGAGAATCAAGTTGTAAGAACTGGTAACTTCCATAAAATGATTCTTTTATAATGTACTAAAACAAACATGCCACATTAATACTGCCTTTATTAATATGATTTTTAAAGAACATTGGAATTGTGCCAAGGTATCAGCTCCAAGGTGAAACCTTGGCATGCAAAAAACTCTCAGCCACACAGCTGAGCTCAATATTCCCAGTGTCCAGCATTTCCTCCCAGCTAGCCCCAGGCAGCTTCCTAAATCAGTGTACAGGCTCCTGAATCCCCCCAGGATATGTTTAACCCTTCCCAGGTCTGCAGGAAGCCTGTGGGATTAATTTATGCACCATATCTGGGTTAAGTATTTTCTGTTAACAGGAATTTATATCCAAGTGCCCTGCAGTGGAAATCACTGTTCAGTGCTCAGGGAAGATCACTTGGCTTTGCAACAGCATCAAACCAACACAGCAAAACTCAGTGCAAATAGGGATTCCTGTAAAATGATCATGAAGAAATTTGGTGTCTTCCCTGAGACATGTCAAATCTCAAATTTTCCATTCACATATCTTCATAGACAATAGATTCATCAAGACCAACAATTATGTTTTACAGAAGAGGACCAAGAACGTTTTTAAAATGGCTTATTCCACATCATTTCTCATTAAGAAATGTTGAAAAAATCACTGTAAACTGGTAGGCTTAAAGCATTTTGCATAGATCTAATTAATCAGAAGATTATTTTTGGAAAGTTATGTTTACATGAACTGAACTCAGCAGAGAAGTTTCCCTGGCAACAAGAAATGGCCCACTTAATATGGTAATGATGATATTTAATTGGGACCAAAAAAAAGCCAGGCTTTGACTGATCTCAAATCATGGCACTCCTTCCAAATCAGAAAAAATTACCCATTTTGGGAGTGGAGGAGGAAAGCACCAGAACACAAGAACTTGAGCGAGGTATCTTCAGCAGACCCACTGCATAAATTAAGCTACTTCTGTAAGTTAGAGTTTGCAGAGAGCTGGCTACATTTTAAACAATATTCCTATTTGTTCTGGCTCATTTCTGCCAACATTTGGACATTCCAAATCCGTCTATTTTCTAATATTTGGAAATATCAGCTAAACCTCCATTCTCAGCCACTAATGACAGATCATACACTGAGAAAAACAATAAAGAACCCTAAATTTTGACCCAAGCTGGCAACAGGAGAAAGGTAAATGAGAAAATTTAGGTAAGAGACTGGAGAGGGACTCCTGTCCCTCCCTCTCACCTCTCCTTGCCTAAGTCATGTTTCCATAAAGGTGATGGTGTCCCTATTCCCAACAGCTGAGTCCATAGGAGAACACAGTTTCAAGGATATTTAGATAAAATACCCTCAATCTGAGTGGAAGCAATGAAACAAAAATAAAAATAGCCATAAATAATAATAAACCCAAGCTATCTGTTTAGCTGCTCCAGTCAAGTCACTGACATAATGGAGATAAGGTTGTGTGTTGATAAAAATCCCACACTACTAAATTTTGAAGAATATTTCCTCTGTCCAAAATAAGCTTTTTTGTTTGAAACAGAAAGTCATTTTACAATATCTAAGTAGATAGTAAGTCCATGAGAATTCACTCCTATTAATTCTGCTTCCAAGCCCAGTAGGATTTCATGATTAGTCACATGTTATCAGACATTTTTCTTTTACTATAAAAAAACGTGAATTCTGTGGTTCAGATCTTATGTTACACCTTAAATTGCAGAGGGAGGTTCATAGAACTTCATGCACTAAGAGGACTCTGGATTATAAAATGGAGTTCAACTTCATGATTTAAAGAGCAACTTCCCTTTCAAAAACTTGACTGAAGAAGGACTGTTCACCATGGAAGTGATGAAAAACTGGTTTTACTTATTTTAAACAGAAAGCTTCTGACATCAAGTTTCTACTGTAGATTAGACACAACAAAGACTAAAATCAGAAAACTTGTAACACGTTATACATTGACAACAATTACTGAAATCAGACAAAAAGCACACAAATACTAAAAATATGGGACCCCAGCACTGCCTTCTCACCTTCACAGGATTTTACACTGTGCAGCTCCATTTTCCTTACCTGTCTTCTTTAATCACATCCACAAAGTGGGCATCTGTCTTTTCCCTGATGTTTTTGAACCTGAGAGGGAGCAGAGCTGACTGATCCAGGCTCACTCCGCCCCAGCGCCCTTTCTCCTGCAGCATCTCATACAGAGAGGTTTGGCTGTTGCTGAGCTTCTCCTCCTGGGGAGGACTCAGGAGTCCGTTCTGAGTCTTTGGACTGTGTCCTCCTGGAGCCTGGACAACAGAGAGCAAAACACACCCAGGGAATGTCAGGGGTTAAGAACAGACAGAAGAGGTTGCAAGGAGCAAGAAACTGAGAGAAGCTCTCCCCTCTGCACCCTGAGCTCTGACCATAAAGACCAAACTCCCCCTGCCTTGAATCCATCCACGTTTCCTGTGGATGTACCTCCCACACCTCCCATGTGCCTCTTTAGGTGCCACCTTTGTGCTTTTTATCAACCAGCTCTCTGAGGAGCAGAAAACAAAGCATATTTTCACACACTCAGTGACAATCAACCACAAGCCCAAATTTCATTCACTCATCTTATGGTTAAGATTCTTCTAAAAATCTTTTTAAATACACATTTAATCTGTGCTGACTCTCCCTGGGTCATGAGACAGCTCACTCTGCCAGCCCTTGCTGATCCTTCCCCTGACCACTAAGGGCCTGGTGCTTTTCCAGAGCTTCCCCCTCTCCCATACCTGTGGGAACAGCCCTCCTGTACATCTCATCCTACAACAAGAACTCCTGAAAATTAAACTGCATTTCATTCTCTAACACATAATTCTTTTTTTCTGGTTTACTTTTGCCTTCGTATTAGTTAAGACAGCTTTAATTCTGACAACAGCTTGCAACACAGCTTAGGTAC
This sequence comes from Thryothorus ludovicianus, assembly GCA_013397245.1. Lineage (NCBI taxonomy): Eukaryota > Metazoa > Chordata > Aves > Passeriformes > Certhiidae > Thryothorus > Thryothorus ludovicianus. The sequence goes on from VZTB01000960.1 coordinate 230,736, forward strand.
ACAGTACCACCAATTGCTGTCATTGCAGAGCATAAATTACTTTTAAACAAAAATCATTCTATTTTTGTGGAGCCTGAAGTTCCCTCTTCTACATTTTGTTTGACCTAGACCAATATGTACTGAAGCAATTCCAAAAGAATTAGACAGCTCAGTGTGGTTAGAATGAAAATGAACTGCAGTTAGTCAGGATCATTTTCAAATGCAAACATAGAGCAAACTTGGAATATTTGAGTGTTCATCTCCCCCCATCCATATCTTATCACTTATCATGTAGCATTTATCCTCATCCTGAAGCCCACTCATGACAGAAGTTTCTCCATTCCTGCTTGTACAGAAGTGACAAGCTCCTCCAGAAGACTATTCTTGGATGCCACCACAGTGACCATAAATAAATACCATAAATATCATTACCACCCCAACCACGTGCTGAAATATGTTACTGACATTGTAAAATCAACTTAAAGTTAAAAAATATCTGCTTTCTGGCTGCCCATGCAAAATCAATTCCATTTCCTTGTGTCCTGTGAGGCAAAGGAGGCACTTGAACACAGACAGGTAAAAGGAAAGGTTCAGACACAGCCAAGGAAGACACAGGACTAAGGGGGCAGCAGGAGAATCCTGTACAGACAGGGAAGAGCCAGGAAGTGCTTGGGCTTGGCAGCTGTCACAGCCAAGACCTCCAGAGCTAAAGCCATAACAAGGTGTGTTGGAATGGTTCCCTGGGGCTCCAGGAAAAGCAGGAGGGAGGTGGGTTGTGCTTCCCCTTCCTCTCTCTCTCCCGGGGGGATGCAGGATCCCCACCCTGTGGGCTGCCCCGACAGAGGTGTGAGCCCAAGAGCCACGTGCTGGGAGCCAAGAGATGGAAGGATTCCCAGTCTGGTCCCTTCTAGCCCTCACAACAGTTGTTCTGGCAGCCTGCAGGTGTTCCCAGCACAGCAACAGCAGCTGAGGAAGGAATAGGAAATGGGGTGGTTTCCTTGGTGTGCTGCCAATGCTTTGCTGCAGACCATAATCACCAGAAGGGAAAGGGGATTTCAGCCACAGATCCCAGAAGGGGCACAGCAAGAGCCCTGGAACAGAGGGAGACTCCTGCAAGGCAGAGGCACAAGAACTTCTCACATGAAAGGTCACCAGGTTCTTTTCTAAGAGAAAACATTGAGCAGCTCCTGAGCAAGTCCTCCTACATCTCTGCCAGGTTCTCCAGCCTGCCCAGAGGGAACAGGGCTATGGAGCATCCTGCAGAGCCAGGGCAAGCTCCTCTGGCTTTGAGGGGAGGAGGACTAAACTAACCAACCAGCTCTCAGTGAAGAACCTTCACTGTTTGATGGATTGGTTTTTTTTAACTAATGCTAAAGATTGTATTTGCTCAGAGCATTCCCTAAGACTACCTGAGGCCAAAAGAAAAACTGAAAGTCATAGTTACCATTTTTTTCTTTTCCCCTGTGAAACAATCTTTCTCCTCTTCCTCACCACTCCAGCCACTTGTTACTTGAAAAGCAGTAACCAAGAACCCATAGTTTTTGCTATGATCAGTTTAAATAAAAGATTTATACTCCAATGCACTGTCTGCTTTCCCTGCTGTTCCTCAAGATCATCTGAAAAATGCAGTAAAAATTCCTCTCTTTCAAAGAAGGTCAGCATGGACTTTCTCTTTAGCTACTTGGCAAAGGCTCAAATCCCCAAGAAAATTCTTCCCTTCAGTCAGCTCAAGGTTTCTCTGTGCTCTGTTAATCTTAACAGGCAGGGATTAGAGTATGAAACTGTTTGTGTAGGAGAAAATCCCTATTTATTAAATGTTGTTAGCTCCAACATTACTGGGACTTCTGAAAGGAACAGGCTGTAGGGTTTCCCTGAGAACTTGAAGGCTTGGCGTGGAGTTTCCTCTCATCAAGAGACAAGGAAGCTCCAGAGGCTGCTGGGAGCCACGCAAGCCCAAGGATATGATCAAACATCTTTAACAGTCCCTAAAGACAGGGGACATGAGTGCAGCATGTGGTGTGGGAAGAGAACAGAGATGGTTAAAGGGAGCTTATGGCTCTTCCTCCCAAGACTGCTGAGGGCTGCAAGGAAGTCTTGGGAATCAAACACCACAGCAACTCTGTGCACGTGGCTGTTGTGTGAGCTTTCTGTTGAACAGGTACCCCAGACTTACTGGAGCCATGACACAGTTCCCATTTCTGGCTGAGCAATAATCGAACCAAACCCAAGAAGTGTGATTTGGGCTCCACTGGAATTCCTCCAGTGGAACCACAGACCTCTTCCTGAACTCTGCATACAAATCTCCTCCAAGGAAGGTCAGATGACTTACTGATTCACACATATGCAGCCAGTGCAGCTACAGAAGGAAGCAAATTGAACCAGGCAGTTGGCACCTAAGGACAATCCCTCTTCAGTTGGTTCTTGGAGATCCCTGCACGTGGGCAGAGGCCACCTGGGCAAGCAGCATCTCCTGCCTACCATCTTGGCAGCTCAGGCAGATCTCCCACATGTTCTCTGTCTTAGAGATCTCAAGCTGGTTTGAGGCAAGTCCCTGCTGACACTTCCCTCAGGGCTCAAGGGATCACGGTTTTATTCTTTTCTTAGGCTGTTTCCTGGAACTCTGGCACAGAACTGCTGTGTAACAAACCCCTGCAGCCCAGAAAGGCAGGCCCTGCTTCTGAGCTTACAGTTTAAGCATGAGACAACAGGTCAAGTACAGACAGAGAGGGACAAACACAGATTAATGTAGTGGCTCAGCAGTGCCAACAGTGCTGTCAAGTTTTTCTATCAGCTCCACAGGCGAGAAGAGCTTTAAACAGACATGAAGAACAAGATCACTGTCTCAGAGCATCTCTACGAAGTGATTCTCCCCAAGGAGGGAAAACATTCTATTTATTTGAATATATAACAACCAGGTAATGAGCACTGGTTGTACTCATTACTACTCATTACATCACTGGTTGTGTTCATCAGTCTACACTGAGCTTGACATTCAGGGAGGAGTGAGAGGTGACAGGCAGGGCAGAGAGGCTGCAAAGGCCACGGACAGGCAGTGCCTGGTGTGGCAGAGGAAGTAAGGTGGCTTCAGTGAGAATATCTAAGCAACAGGCAAGGAAAGCAAGCGTGGCAGCAGCACCAGGAATATGAAAGAGGCTGTTTCTGTCAGTCAGGAAGGGATGCAAACTGACTCAAAGCTGTGAATTTGGTGTGTGAACAGGAACGACCCCATGTCAGTGGAGATGCAGGAGACAATGGCAGGAACCTGTGGTGAGGTGACACAGACAGTTGGTGTGAGGATGGAGAGTGTGCAAGTGCTCGTTGGGCCTCTTTGGGAACCATCAGCATAGTTTAAAGAGTCCAAATTTTAGGTCCTTCTCAGGATTAAGCTGAGCCCACAAAATTGCTAAAAATTTTGAAAATTGGGGCACGAGGACTCAACTAAATTTTTTAACTCAAATCAAAAATCCGAATCAAAATCAGTTCTGCTGCTTAAGAGCTTGGATAAAGGAACAGTGGTGCAAAAATAAGAAAGCCAAGGGAAATAGAGAAGTAAGGGGAAAAGGGAAGTGAGAAATACTTCAATTACCTTCATACTGTTTTTATGCTCATCCTGACAACCATTTTGGATAGCTCCTTCATCTATGCTGACATCGCAGTGGGGAGCAAGGGTGGTACTACATGAAGGGCAAGGCTGAAATGAGACAAAAGGATTTTAGCCAGGAATGTTCTGGTGTCCTTGCAGTATGATGCAACTTGTAATTCAGTCCACTTGTATACTTGCAGCACGGTTCAAAGATAAACAAAGCTACAGAATGGGAGGCAGGGAGCAAAATTTGACTGGAACAGAATGCACCATTTCAAAAATAAATCACAGATTTGCTGTTTGCTGCAGCTAAATCTAATCCAGGAAAGCTTCACTAGTGTAAGATCACAGATACACTGTAATGGCTGTGCACAGGCAAAGGACCTCCCCAAGAGGAATAAAACACTCTTTAGTAGGAGAAGTGCAATTTTCCCGTGAGAAACCTGCCTGCAAAGGGATCTGAATGCCATTAGGAGAGAAGACAGCATAAAATGCAGCAAAATCCAGAAAAAGCATGAAACACCATGATGCATTATGAACAGTCCAGGGAAATGGAAAGCAACAAATCTGAAACGAATAAAGGAAAATGCTTTTTCACACAGAGCCCTAAGACACGGGAGGGGAGCTCTGACCATCATCCATTGCTGGAGTCAAACACACAGCAAATGTCACAGGAACAAGGAAAGCAAAACCATCAGGATTCGTACTAGTTCCAGGTTGTGCATTTTGGAAGCAACCTAAAATGTTGCACTTCAGCTGTTAAAACAAGCTAATTCCTTCAAGTTAGAATGCGATCTTCTTTAGGGGAACTAACCCTGGAATTGTATTTTCCAAGTTCTTCACTCTCTTCTCCAGTGCTGGCAGTGTTCAGGCAGGATCCTGCTCAGAGGGACCCTGAGCTCTCCTGGCAGCCCCTCTGCTCTGGAGATGTTCACTGTGACCAGGCTCGCCAAAGTGTGCTACTAAACATCACAGCAAATTTTCCAGCAAGAACTTGAGCCTTTTGTTGCAAACTCAACATCCCATGTTAGTTTTGTCTGTTTGTTCTGGACACGTTCAAGCCTCTGTAGTCCAAACCCCCAACTTCTGCCATCAGGTTCACTCCTCATTTCAGAGACCAGCATGTTAAGTCTTTTCAGAACTAACTTTTCACCTAATGCTCCTTTTCCATCTTTGCTATCTCACCTAAAAACACCCAGTATGTTTAATTTTCAGATGTTTCTCCCTGTCACATCTAACCACCCACCAATGCCTCTTAAAGGCTTTCATGCAGGACCTTGAGCCCCCTCAGCAGCCAGCAGACCATCCTGTCTGCTATTCCTCAGGGACACAGTCCAGGCTGGGCGCTGATTTCACTCTGAGTTACCTAACCTGGTATCAGACAAGCAACTTACATCCCATTCTGAAACTGTGCAGTCTGAACAAATACCAACACAGCTGAAGAAAATGTGGAGTTGGTTCTCAAATGGTTTTGTTTAAAAATAATCTCTAACCATAACAAATGTCTTGGCCACTTGATGAGAGGTATTAGATGGCCTAAAAAATAAACTGGCAGTGGGCTAACAAGCCTTACTGAGTAACCCTCTTGGAGTTATTTAGATTTATCCATGGCAAAAGTCAGGTAATGGTGATAAAAACCAAATAACTAACAAAAAATGAAGAAACCACTCCCTGTTTGATCCTGCTAATAAATCAGCAAGACCACCTCCAACACTCAGCTCCCAGGGTTAAGCCAGAAGACAAAGGGCTTGGAAAAGCAGTCTGACCTCTGAGAGGAGGCAGAAGTTCCTCTAACTTTCCTCATGTGTTCAAGTCAACATCATTAACTTCCTTCTCTATTGCAGGCATTCACAGGCTCCGTGTGCTGTGACCTCAGTGCCATGAATAAAACATTAATGCACTTCCAGCAAACACCAAGACAAGCAAAGGACTTTCTGTTTTCATACCAAGCAATCATTAAAACATTTTTACAACAGCTTATGATTCCCTGTCAAGTGAGGCATGTCATATAAGATGATAGGGAAGATAAACTGATACCAAAACCACTTAGGCAGGGTAGAGTGTTTTCATTCAAAAAAAACACCTGCTATTATAGATTTACTCAGAGTTTTTACTCTCTTTGTTCACCATTTTATTAATGTAAACACATCCTATTGACATTCAAACTGCAACAAGGTTTGCAGTTAAATGAACTACAGATACACCAGAGGAGGAAATACAATTCCTTTCATGGATCAATTACTGTTGCACTTTCCCTCCTGACTTTCCTTTACAGATCTTGTCCTCCAGAACATCCGTTCAAGCCCAAAATGTGAAAGTCATCCTTTGCATCCAATATAGCCACTTATTCCCTTTAAAATAAAAATATTTCAACTTGCCTGTAATTTTCCCTCTCCTACTTAAGTCTCTTTTGCAGAGCTGGAGTCATCTCCTCCTACACTGACACCATTTACAGCTTTGTATTTAAAACAGTCGGCATGTAAGTCATGATTCTTTTGCAAATTATTATCTCCAGACCCTACTAGCAAGCTGCAGGCTTTAAAAAAACCCTCACGAAAAATCCAAAAGCTGTAAGAAAGAAACCCACTCCTTTTCAAAAACTGTGCCTGATCTGCGATCAAATTGCAGTCGTACCTTGTGGGGGTTTTTAAACACACATATATATTTAAAGCAAAAGAGAGGCAATTTAGATTAGATATAAGGAAGAAATTTTATACAATAGGAGCGGTGAAACACTGGCACAGGTTTACCCAGTGAGGTGGTGGCTGCCCCATCCCTGGAAGTGTCCAAGGCCAGCTGGACAGGTTTGGAGGAAACTGGAATAGTGTCCCTTCCATGGCATGGAGTGGAAGCAAAAAGGCTTTACAGTCCTTCCAACACAAACTATCTCATGATTCTGTGATTCTCCTCAGCAGAGAGAAAGCTGGTGCACTTTACCCTCAAGAGCGTGCTGTGGAGTCAGGAATGCCTGCACCTGGCTGTGCTGGGAGAGGTGGGGATGCTGCACACTCCTGTGCTGCCACTAGAACCACAGAACAGGTTTTTAAGCCAGTGCTCATACAACTGCTCTGTCCCCACTGACACAGCTTCTGCACCCAACCAGCTGGAGGCTCGTGGGATCCCAGGGAACCCCGGGGCTGGGCTCACCCAGAGCTCACTGCAGCATCAGAGCACTGGGGCAGGGCAGGCTCCTGCATCACAGCTGTGAGGCCACTTAGGAGATCCCTGGCCAGAGCTGCAGTGCTGACAGTGATGAGTAAAACCAGGCACCTCCAGACAAAAACTCTGCAGTAGCTGTAGCACAACAGAGTATCCAAGGCAGCTGAATCTGAGCTGGCACTTGTCTGAGATGCTCTTCTGAGCAGCTTCTTTTAGTTTCTCCTTCTCTCACTCACAGCTATGCTGGTACTTTTGCACTCTACAGACTTTCACTCAGCAATTAAACATTTCAAGGGCCAGGAGCTGGACTGTGATGATCCTTGTGAATCCCTTCCACATATAGAATACCTTTCAGGATATTCTAAATAGCAATTAACACCCAGCAATAGACCCAGAGCAGAAAATCAGGGACAAAGCGTGGTGGGGCAGCAACATCTTCCACATCACACCCCAGCTGTTCAGGAGGAGTGGTGCAGCTGTACCTGCCCTTCTGCAAGGTAAATCACCCCACACTTTAGAAAACACATAACAGACCTGATCCTTAACCACAGACTTCATTCTGCCTCTGGATCATTTTAAAAAGTATCACCCCAAGTTTGTACATAACAATGTTATCAAATCCCAGCTGCAGGTGGGTCAGTCCCACCCTTCACTGCAGTTTCAGTCCCCAGTCACAGCCTCCTCTGCTGTCTGACATTCCCAAGGCATCCTCACTGTCTCTCAGAACAGCAGCCACAGCTTCACTGCTTGGCTTCATCCCTCCTCTCTCCCTTCTGCTCCACACAAGCAGCTCAGCAATCCTGCTCCACTTGGCACACTCTTCTTCCTTCACTGCCTGACATGAAGGCGTTTCTGTCACTGCCACACCTGGACCTCTGCACGACCACACCCTGGGCAGCACCCACAGGTTTATCTGTACAGCTCCCCCCAACTCTAAGATGTATTTTCTTGCCTTATTTGCCATTGCCTTCACTGAAAGGCAAGAGAGAGCTGGAAAGCTGGTGCCAGCAGGATGCCAAATATATCCTTTCTTACACATGAGAAGGAATAGAAACATATCACCAGCAACTTGGATGCTGTCAAACCACACTCAGTGCATATTTTGGGGAGGGATAAAGATGGCTACAACTCCCTTCTGTACTTAAACAGGCCTGGCCTGCTCTCTAAGGAGCTCACTCGACTTTGACCATCTCTTTGGGTCAGTCCCCCAGCTGATCTCACCTATAATCCAGTGTTTTTACTTCAAATCTTAAAACTGGGACCAGAGGGAGGGTAAAGGTGCCCTGCACATCCTCTCCTAATCCAGAAAAAAATGAGAAGCAGTAAAAATTAAGTAGCATGAGAATTATCCCCACATCAACTGTGAGCTGAGTCTCAAACCTGCACTGAAGAGATCCAGTCACGACTGACCACACTGAATTGTAAGGACAGGGACCTGCAGATGGCCACCCCTGGCCCTGACATTTGTGCCAACCTCAGGAAGTTTAGGAGAAGGAATTCTTAGCACAAAGGAAAAGAGAGAATAGACATCTGTTGTTTGGAAAATCTGTTCTGAGATGGAAGATGGAGAGTAACAGCAAAGCTCTGAAGCAATACACATTGTTTCACAGATTTCCTTGTCAAGAGATCTTGTGAGAGGTGTGAACATAACAAAGTGTCATCATTCCTCCAAGCTGAATCCATACAAATCATTGCCCTCAGCTCCAGATATAGGTTTCTAGAGCAAGCAGATAAACCAATCTCCTAACCCACCAGAGCATTTTCTCCCATCACAGAAACAATCCAATTATCTTCTGCAGAGATGTTTGTTGAATACTCATGAAAAGGCTCACAGGTACATGACCTTCACAACAGAGGAATGGCAGAAGCAGCAAAGCAGAAAAATCACAGAAGTTACAGGAGCTGCATAAATCATATTCTTCCCCTCCCATAAAATCCAGACCATTGAAAAAGCATCACTGACCTCTCAGCCCTGAAATATAAATAGAAATAATTTATTTGAAACCACCTTTAAAAAGTGCTCACCTTATTTTAGGGATTCTTTGCCAAATGGGAAGTGAGGCATTTGACTTGGTAAAATTTTCCTTCCTCAAACTCTGTTTTGTCACTCTGTGTACACACACCCATACATATGTAAATATGCAAAGCAGTGCATAAAGAACTCCATAAGGTTTCCCCATCCCTGGTTTGAGATCTGTGCTGCTGGGCTTTGAGAGGACAGCTCACCTTGGGCTTCTCCACCTGTTTGGCTGTCTTGGCCAGGTCGCTGGAGTTCTCGGCTGACGACGTTCCCGGTGTCCTGGCTCCGTCTGACGACTCCAGGCCAGGAAGCAACGCTTGGGAACAGCTGCAGTGGGGCTCCTTCACCTTCTGACCTGAGATCAGATAGGTCTTTAAACCTACAGCAAACAGAAATGACCAGTCAGAGCTACAGAAACAGAGAACACTCCTCTGGGCTTCTCAGACACAGTGACTACCAAAGCACTGCCAAGACTTGGGAATACAGCACACCAAAAACACAGGGACTGGGAAAAATGACCAGGAATCTGAATGTGTTCTGTGCAAAGTGGTGGCAAATGGCTTTACCCAAATCTCCTGTTCCAGACACAAGAGGCAACACCGACACACAGCAACACTCTTTATTCCATTTTCACTCATGCACTTCTGAAAAACACAGCTAAGACCTTATGTATTTGCTTCTAGGCTTTTACTTTAACTCTTTACTTCTGGAAAGGACCTGCAGCCTGGTTTTCACTGAAATCTGTATTAATATTCTACTTCTGAAAAACGAGAATGTACTCCTTCACTTGCCAGAGAGATATCGTGAACATTACTTAGTGCTGGTAGCACACTGAGAAAGGAAATGGCATTTAAGTGCTAGAAATTCTGATGGGTTTTCATAGTTAGTGCAGACTTCACATTTTTAAAGAACAAAATCAATCTCCCTCTCTCGCATGTACACCCACACACCCCCTCTGCAACTGGTGTATGAATTGAAGCATAATTGGAAAGCAGATCCAATATTAAAGGCCAGGCTGGTAAATAGCAGGTTGTATCAAGCTGAGCTGTATCAAAAACCTGTTCAAAAGATGAAAGATCGGAATTTCATTTAACTATCACTTCTTTTACTTCCTTGAACTTTGAGCTGTGGTGTTCTGGGCTATTTCTAGATACAAAGCCTGAGAATGAGCTCTTAATCACAGCTTTCTGAATTCACAGGAGTCCATTTGATTGCCACTGGATGGGCAATGTCCTGCTCAGCACGGAGGGGCACCAATGTCCCCCAAAAAGGGTGGAGGGCACCAGTGTGCAGCAGGGCAAAGCACTCGCTTTTCTGTGGTGCCAGAGCCCACATTGCCAGGGGATGCTGCCCCAAACCCTCCCTGCCCCAGGCTCCTGGGATAGCTGCTGAGTCCCATGTGGGTCAGCTCTGCATCCCCTCCCTGACCCTGAGACTTGGCTCCCAGTGCAGCCAGACATGGCTGTCACAGCCATCGACCCATTCCGCTGGCTCCAGCCACAGAGTGAGCTGCAAATAAATGTGTCAAGTTGCAGCCCGTGGAAGAGAGCAGGGTCCTGCTCCCTGTGATAAGGTCACTCTCTCATGATCTCCTTCACAGACAGAAAATCATATTCCATAAACCTTGCTTTAGGTCTCTCATACACAACACAGACTGGTACACGGCCAAAACTTTTCCAATAAAAATAATTCAGGCACACTGAGAGCAATTTTGCAGTTTCTCTATTCCACTCATAGCTTCAGGTCCTGAACATGACAAGCACCACAGAAAGCCACATCCCCTACCCACTGTGTCCCCCTCGGGCTCCAAAGCTGCTGGGGAAGCTCTGCTGCTCTCACACAGAGCTCCAAACCCGGCTGCACTTGCTGGCATCTCAGAGATGTCATGCCATAGCCAATCTTTATTTTTATATCATTTATAGTAGTGCTCGGATTTTATTTGGCAGGGCTGCTTAATAAAATCCTGACTGCTGCTGGCTTCCAGATGTTGAGCTCTCTCCTTCAAACTTCTGCTGATGGGGTCTGTTTGAGGAATTCACCACAATCAGCTCACAATTATATGTTTACTGTGGTAAAGGCTGGAGCATTAACTGACTACTCTTCTTTTTAAAAGCTACCTTAAAGAAACAGAAATAATTTCCCTATTCCTACTCTTCCTCCAGTGTTTTTCCTGAACATATATTTTTATTTGTTTATTGTTACTTTTGAAAAGGCATTTTTTATGTCTTGCTATGCTGTGCAGCAAAATTATTTTGTCAATCTTGTTGAATGCAGTAAAATTATCTCCAGTTTGAGCTCCACGCCAAGGAAAAGAGGGAAAGGCTATGACACACCAGACACTGCAAATGGATTTGGGAAAGCAGAATCCAGCCCTGCCCCAGCCTGAAACATCAGCTCCTTGACCCCATTCCCCACCTTGCCCTCTCCATCCCTGGCAAACCCACCAGCCCACAGCACATGAACAGCACCCACTCTGTCCCCCGGGCTTTAAAGGTGGCTAAAATGCTTGGTTGCTGGTACCAAGGACTCCAAAAATTCTCTTTATTCCCTCCTTGTGCTCCCCAACCCCACCATATCCATTAGTCAAAAGGGGTAATCTGAATTGGGAAAGAGAAAAATCAATATTCTGCACACGTTTTGTATGAAGCCAACAGGAGAACACAAAGGAGAAAAAGGTTATTTTTGTAAAGTTTTGGAAAATGAAGATATGTAAAAACTTTTCATCTTTACAAAACTTTACTAACGTGGCCTAGCTAATACTTTGTTTGTTATCAAATCCTTATGATGGAAAACTGCATTTGCTTCAGTATTCCTTGGAACTCTGTGATATTTCACAAAGCACCTCCTAGGCTGAGTCTGAAATATTTTGGTATAAAAAAGGGTCATTAACTGAGTAGAACTGTACTAGTGTAACTAAAATGCATCACTTGGGAACAGTGTTCTTCCTCCTTCGACATCTCTAGGGAATTAGCACAACCAACACTGCCATTTTCCACACAAGCAGTGTAGGCAGTGAAAAACATCCACATCAGCACATTTAAATCAATTAAGTAACATGACAATAAGGAGTGAATAAATAGAGAAGCTCCTATTTTATGTGAAAATGCAATTTTTGGCGTGTGTTACTGCGCAACAAAGTAACTCAAGACATGGCAATGCAGAAAGTGATACGAGGTGCTTGTACTGCTATTTATAAAGGCCAAGATCAATCTTGTACTCATCTCCTTCTTCGAAATTTATCCAAAATAAATGCTGAAGCACAACCTCAAAGTGCCTGATAGCAAATCTGTCCTCTGGCAAGCTTTAACCTGCAATTCTGCTTTTTCCAGAGGTGGCCCTTAGAAGCAGAGGCAAGAAGAGGCTGCAACAACCCCAATAAACCAACTTAACACAGTAGTATTTTCTGCCCTGAGGAAAAAAACGAGCTCTCTCATGTTTCTCTGAGGAACACAAACCATTCCCTTCACTGCTCTCAAGGTCTGAAATTCTGTAAGCATTATAAAGAATAACAGCTCCTGAACACTGAGCCAAAACACTCATTGCTTCAACTCATCTCCTTTGAATATTGACATGGCAGTGTTTGTAAAGTGTATTTTTGACAAAATAATAACAGATGAGATCTTCACAGAACAACTGTGGGTTTCTTAGTCCTACTACTGTGGAATTTCAGAAGCATTAGTGAGTCTCTGTATTTGGCTCCTTTCTCCAGATTGCCTTTCTTTGATCTGGGGCACTTCTCTGAGCTTATAAAAACAGAAAACCACCCCAACCACTAAAACCCACTCCTAATAACAACAAAAAATCATATGCATGTGCTCACACACAAATTACTTTCCGTATGCACAAAAATAAACAAGAGTTATTATAAATAAGGCTGTGTATAAACATCCCAGGCTTCCCCCAGGTTCTGGTGGCGTGAGAAAAGCTGGTGGCTGCAGAGCAAAGGGGAATTCAGGAGGACAGAGAGAGGCTGGAGCTGCTCCTGCCCATCCCCAGGGATGGCACCCACATGAGCCCCTGCAGTGAATCCCCATCCCCAGCTCTGCCTGCAGAGGAAAAGCATCCCAGGTAATTTGTGGGAAGTTACTTGCCAGGAAGAACAGTGGAAAGATGTTCTGATCCTTCAAGTCCTTAATTCAGTCATTTATCCCTTCCTTTCAGCTCATTTATCCTCACGACTTCAGGTCAGAAGTTGCTGTTATTCCAATCTAATCCAATTTTTATATTAAGAGAGGACATCCCTCCATGCATCTGTTAAGGACAGGATGTCTTTTCCTACAGGAGATGAGGGATTACCACAAATACTGGTAAGGAATTCTTTAACAAAATATTCTAGTTTCAATTTCTGATGCTTCACCAGTCTGGAACTGAAACTTTTTACCCCTCTGTTGATAGGAGACAGGAAAATTTCTTTCTCCCTAGCAAATATTTTTATGATTCTCATATCTCTGTGTAAGGAAATTTAAATTCTTCTGAAACCCTTTTCAGCAAGGTTTTTTTCGGCAATATTTCAGTCACGGCCTTACGGATTCATTTAATCAAAATATAACCCCACTTTTCTTATATGGCCCTGTTCCTCCCTCCATGGATCACTTCACCTTTTCAGTTGCAGTATGGGAGTTTAACAGGTGAGCATCCTTTTCTGATTAAATGCTTGCCAGTACACAGCCCTCTGTGCTGGGAGACAGCAATATTCCTTATATTGACATAATAAAATCCAAATTATATTGATTACAACCCCTTTGACCAAATAGCTTTATATTAATGCTGCTCTTTCACTGTTTAACTTTCCATCATTTCCCTTGCAGTCTCCATGCTTTAACCATTTAATCATATCTCAGACCTGAGATATGATGAAATATCTGAGCTCCTTTCTGAACTGATGGGTAACTCATTTCTGGGTTGTGCTTCTCTGCAATCCATCAACTTTTTTCTTTCTCTTTTTAGAAAGACAATAAAAAGTTTTCTCCATGCCTTTTAAAGACATCTTTGCACTTTACCAAAAAACTGGGAGTGAAAATACTGATATTCAGCACTGCCACTAGGGAAAGGAAACACAGACCTATGGTGAGGTTTCATCAGACAATAAAACGTGCTGCTACACAATTTCATTAAACTGACTTGTTCTGTAAAATAAATTACTAACTGTGATTTCTGGAATATAACATGACTGGCAAATAATAACAAAAAAACCCCCACCAATGTATTTACTTCTAATTGCAGTCTTTTTTTGGCATCTCACTTTTCTGTGCTCGTTGTTTTTTTCTTCCTTGTAAAATCTTAAATGATTTTTCAGGCATTAACCTAATGCCCATGCAAGAAATAATATAGCACATACCACGAGTCCAGGAGCTTTAGTATCCTTTGGGTCCAAGCTGCTTGAATCTAAAGATGATTTTCAGTAACAAATATTCCCCCTCATCCTTTAAGGTCAACAGTTGCCAAATCTGTATTTATGGGAACTGTTTTCTCATTTTATTAGAGCCACTTTACACAGGGAGTTCACACAAACTTCTTCCTTCCTCCCAGCACAACATTCTCATCTACTGAACTCGGAACTGGGATTTTACACCACAACAAAAACTGTTGTCTTGTCACTATTCAAGGTTTAGTTTGGGAATTAGGAAAAATTTTTTAGAGAAAGAGTTGTCAGGCACTGCAAGGGGCTTCGCAGGGAGGTGGTGGAGTCACCACCCTCAGATATTTCAAGAGATGACTGGGCAGGGCATTCAGGGACTGGTCACAGATTGGACTTGATGATTTGGAGGGTTATTCCAAGCTCACTGACTCTGTGATTCTGTGAATCACTCCTCTCTCAGCCCTTCCCAGGCCCGAGGGGCAGTCCCAGAGCCCACCCTGCTCCCCCCCACCCGGCCTGACCCCCAGGGCCAGCAGGAGCGGGGCCGGATGGGCACTGCCAGCCCCTGGCAGAGGGAGCCCTGTCCTGGCAGAGGGAGCCCTGCCCTGGCAGAGGGAGCCCTGCCCTGGCAGAGGGAGCCCTGTCCTGGCAGAGGGAGCCCTGTCCTGGCAGAGGGAGCCCTGTCCTGGCAGAGGGAGCCCTGTCCTGGCAGAGGGAGCCCTGTCCTGGCAGAGAGAGCCCTGCCCTGCACAGCCCCTTCCTCTTGTCCTCCTCCTGCTTAGAGCAACCTGGGCCCTGCCGGCCAAAGCAGCAGATTTCTTCATGCACAATTAATGAAGACTTTTATTGTAATTCTTATAACCCATAAATGCTTACCTATTTCTACTCCTTCTGCACAATGTACAGGTGTGTGTAACATCACTAAACACTTCAAATACACCCTAAAGACCCCCACAGCATCATATCCATTCTTGAAAAACAGTTAGGGAAGCACCAGTAGATGCAAACACAATGCATCCGACTGCTCTGATGAAAGCTGTGCAGAATAACATGAAAAAAAATTCATGAGGTTTGTTTTTTTTCTATTTTAAAGCCCTAAAAATACTCCAGCTTTTTATTTCCAGAATTCCAGCTTTGTATCTCCAGATATTTCAGCGATAAAGCTGGAAGTCAGAATCACACCACTGTCTTTTACACAAAAGGATTTGTGTTGCTCACACTGCAGGACTGCACAAAAGGACACTGGATGACTCTATAAAAAATGGAATTGATTTTCCCCAACCTGCAAAGCTATGAAACAAGTCCCACCCTCTAAGCCACAGAAACCACTTCCAGCTCAGTGCAAACACAAGCACGTAACCCAAAACACCTGGATTCCAAACAAGCCTACCTGGAAAAGCACTTTGAATGTATGGAGCAACATTTCCTGTGGCTAAAATGAGAAAGAGAATTTCTGAGCCAACTTGCTATCTTAGGCCTCTGGAAAGCAGAAACAAGGATAATAAGAAACAGAACTTAACAGACTGGAAAGACAAAAGAAACCCAAAAAAGCCAAACCCCCAAACCTATCCTCATAATCTCCAAGGAGGAGCTGCAAGGAGCCAGAGAAACCAGAGGCATCTTCTGTATTATGGAAAACTGCTGTTTTCCTTATGCCTCCTTTGTTTAGCAGGATACTTACTTTTCATCTTTTGATCATCTAACAGACAAGAGTGGGGTTTGGAAAACACTGATCAACAACACATGTGTAATTTTGGTATTCAACATCTGCCAGTTTTAAGTGGGGAACCCTGGACCCAAACCCACAATACACATTTATAGCTAAGCTGCAGAAAGGAAATTGCAGGCTGGTGGTCCATCCTTCTTCAGTCTCTTTTATCTTCTTCTCACCTGGGTGAGATAAAATAATCCAGCCAAAGAAAAAACATGGCAGAAAAAGGCCTGGGCAAACCCAGCAGACATGCAGCTCAAACACACTGGTCCACTGGCTCAGGAATATATATATTTTTTTAAAGTCTCCTGGCAGATGAAAGACAGACTGAAGAGAGGCTGATCCCTACACTGGGCTTTACAGCTGCCCTTATTTTTGTTCAGCTCTACCAGCTCTGCTGGTGCCCAAGTGCCTCTGACTGTGGCCTGAGAGCAAACAGGAGGTGAGCCCTTACTCTACAATAACTTTGGGTTTTTAACTCATTTTTTCACCTCAGTACAGCTCACAGCTTGCCACCTTAATAGCAGAGAAAAGCAGGTTTAAGGAAAGCCTAAGATTTTGCAGTCTTGCCAGGGGCAACAGCGTGCTCCATAAGGGAAGCTTGAAGTCCACTAAATTTACTAACATGCTGCAGAGAGATTCTCTCTACCCTAAGGGTTCCTCACAAAAACTAGGAGATATATGATGTTCCTACATTTAAAGCTAAAAAGAGGCCCTAATTCCAGCTCTAGGATATTGGGGATCAACTGATAAAGATACTGCCTGGCTTTTACTGACACTGCTCAGCCCTCCTGTAAACTCTCCTGCAGTCTTGGCCATGAAAACAAATTCCATGATGCAATCCCATGCCTGAAAAGGCATCTGCTATTATTTTATTGACATTATTTTTCACATTTATTGACAATCCCTTTGCCCTCTGTGTTAATTTTAACACCTAGAAAGGAATAAGCATAAGAGAAACTGAAACTTTTAAACAACACAGGTGCCAAAGCAAAAGTCACATGAGGGCATGGCACCTGCAGAGGGTTCCAAACACTTCAAAATTTTTTATATTCCCCCCACAGAATACCTTTTCTGTAAATATAATGAATTAGAAACTGAATCTAATAAAGATACAGCTCATTTAGAATTCATCATTTACTTGACTGCTAGACTGAGAATGAGGGGCCAGGGCTGAGGAGACTGCAGAGGTGGAAGAGCAGAAGGAAGCAGCAGCAGGGATGGAGACTGAGAGCCTCAGCCCCAGTGCAGCCACCCTCCAGCTCCCTGCTGCACCCCCTGCAAACTGGGAGCTGTGGGATGGAGAGGTCCAGCCTGTGGGTGTGGCTGCAGTGATGTAAAGCAGATGTAAATACACTTCAGACACACAGCATGCCTGTTTTGGCAGGCTCAGGACTCTCTGCTCCAAGGAAAATTATAAGGTCACAACACTGTAAAGTCCTTTGAAGACATTGCAAGGAGTCTTTTTCTTCTGGTTTCTTGTTCAGGATGCAAATGCGGGTTTGGAGTTATTTCTCCCCCCTCATCACTGACAGGAAGGTACCTCAGAGTCCAAAACCAGCCAGCCAAGGCCACAACCAACCCCAAGAGCTCCACAATGCCAAATACAGGCCCTGGAGCTCCTCCATCACACAAATCCATGACATTCATCCCTGGCCATACATGGAATTCCTGCTGCATGGCAACAGCATGGAAGTCAGCAGGATGACAGAGGAAGCCTTTGGGAATAGCTTCCCATATGGCCCCTTCAATCTAAGCTTTTGGGCAGGATCTGGCTGTTTCCCTGGTGAATTTGCACACGTGGGAAGCTCTGACATTTCACATCGCCCAAAGAGTGCAGCAATCCTTTGGGATATGCAGAATATACTTTCAAAACTTCCTTTTAATATAAACAAAAAAGCATTTCCAACTTAAAACTACTGTGGGAGGGAAACAAGCAATCTGTACACGGCACAGGAGATATCTCCAAGGCAAGGACTTCAAACAGTCTATTTAAACAGCAGCTTTATAAACCAGAGATCTATGGACAGATAAGGATTTCTCAACAAAAATTCCACTGCTCTAGACAGGACAATTATACAAAGCCACAAACATCCCAGAAAGACATCATATATATTACATTTTCTTCCCACACGGTAGCTGGCATATCTCAGGAACTATGGATGGCTGCACCAGCCTCTGCTACACACAGGCTGAATGAAAAAGAAGTCAAAGGGAGGCTCTAGGTGCAAGTTTTCCTAGCTGCAGGCTCTCAAGAATGGGAATTTATTCATTTCAAACTAAAAAGGTAAGGCCAGAGTGAAAGCAGTTAGAAGCTTTTTAGAAATCCCACCCAAGAAAATTCCACTTGAGACCAGAGGATGCCACCTTTTTGATTGATATTTTAGAATTGATGAATAACAAACATGCAGGATGGAAGAGAGGACTCCAATAAAAAACAATAGTCTGATGCAACTGGAGCCTGCTTGGCCCATGGTAACTGAGTGAGCTATTGTGGCTCTCTGGACTAACACTTTTTAATAGAATCCAGATACAATTTAAACAAGGCTTTAGAAGCCTGTTTTGTACTGCTGCAATCTCTTTGTGTTGACAGGACTATGATCAGGCAAATTCTTTCCCTCTTGCATAATGCAGGTAGCTGGATGTGACACGCTAAATCAGCATTTTACTGGGACCAGGGCAATCCCACAGGCTGGCAATGCCAGGGACTCACAGGGAAGTAAAACCCAAATCAGTTAAAATCCATGTGCAAAGCTGGTGGGCTCTGCATGGGGAACACAAGTACCTTCCATGTCGTTACCTTGAACAACAATTCATTAGCTTGATTAGCCTTAAGACATACTCAGAGAACAGAAAAGATTTGTCCTTAAGAGATCAAATTAAAAGAAGTAAATCTGCATATCTTAGATAATTCCTGCATTAAAAATATAGGGGTTTTTTTTATAATTGTATATGTCTGCAAATCAGTGTTTGAAGTACAGAAAAAGGTAATCTGGGGTCGCCAGCACAGGAAGGACATGGACCTGTGGGGAGTGAGTCCAGAGGAGGTCACCAAGGTGATCAGAGGGATGGAGCAGCTGTGCTTTGAGGAAAGCCTGGGGGTGTTGGGATTGTTCTGCCTGGAGAAGAGAAGCTTTGGGAGTGACCTAATTGTGGCCTTTCAGGACCTGAAAAGAACTTGCAAGGAAGACAAGAGAGACTTTGGACAAGGACCTGGAGTGACAGGGCAAGGGGGAATGGCTTCCCACTGTCACAGAAGGGCATGGTTAAATGGGTTATTGAGAATTAATTTCCCCCTGTGAGGGCAGGGAGGACCTGGCTGTGGCTGCCCCTGGACCCCTGGAAGTGTCCAAAGCCAGGCTGGACAGGGCTTGGAGCCACCTGGGACAGTGGCAGGTATCCCTGCCCGTGGCATATTTGGGGAACAAGATGAGGTTTAAGGTCCTTCCAACCCAAACCATTCCATGATCCTACGATCACTTTTCCACCTGCTGCCATACCAGCACAGTTTGAAGAGTTAATGTTTATACCAAATGCTTGTTCAATACACAATAATAATTAGATCAGTTAATAATGGTGTTTCTTCCCCCATCCAAGTTCTCTGGTCGGAACTGAAGAGTTACACAGTGAGCAAGCACAGCTTTGACAGAGCCTGCAAAAAAGTGTTGCTCATCACATGGGCTGGAGTGGAGCATGCAGATTCCATCACCTGGGAAGGCAGCAATGCCCCCCAGGACAGGAGGCTGGGAAATCACGAGAGCACCAGGGTATTTATTCAGATTGGCCACAAGAACCCAGACAAACAGAAATAATATTGCAGTAGTGAATTCAGGCATTTCACAACTCCCCCAGCACCGAGCCTTGTGCAATCCAAACAGGCAGTTGTAATTCCAGGTAAGTTGTTATTCATAACTTATGCACCACCTGTTTACATGTGGTTGACAGTTTTAAATGGTTACTAATTCAGTACTGAAAAATAAAGCTAATGCAAATAAAACTGCTGCAGGGGGCACTTCAGAATAACAATATCTCACAGTGGTATAAATACCGGTGAAGTGGTGAAGAAGAAACTCCCAAGGGTAGCCACCACCTAAGCATGTATCACTATACAGCTGTATTTTTACTGGCAAGCTTCAGCCACTGGGTATTTGCAGCGTTTCTAGCTCAAAATAAGATTAATTTCAGAGCCACTGCTCTTTTCAGAACAGCTACTGAAGTGTTGTCTCCTCCAAGCAGAGGATCAGCTTTTCAGTTTATTCCCCTCCTTAGGTAAAATTGTAAACAAATAATCATTCTCCAAAATAAAAATCATTTAAAAGTCCAGCAACAAGGTTAAAAAGGAAATATTGCCAGAACTCTACTTATTCACACAGTCAAAACGTTTCTGAAATTCCTTCCATTTCCTCAGTGTACCTGGGGTGAGGCAACCTGCAGCCCTGACAGGCCACACTGAACCGTCCCTTCCCCTTCGCACGGCAGCCGTAGTTTCAGATGCCAGGTTGGATCTCTCTCACCCAGATGGCACTAAACCCATCCTGGAGATGGATCATGTGTTGCTACACACGGAGCAGGTCCTCAAGGCCATGGGCTGCTGTGATGGCTGGCTGCAGGACAGCCCTGTCACCTGGTGAAAGGGACACCGTGCTCTCAGCTCAGCAGCGTGACAGGAAAGACATGGCCAGCTCTTTACTGGAAGAGTCTTTTCCAACAGCTGATTCGACCTCCAGTGCTTTCTAGCTTTTGCTCCTCAGGCTCTGGCCTCTAAGTGTGCCAAAGCACCCAAAATCTGAGGAGTCAGGAGAGCACCACAACAAAGAATCACAGAATTGTGGAATGGTTTGGGTTTCAAGGCACCTTAAAAACCATTCAGTTCCAACACCCTCTTGCCATGAGCAGGGACACCTTCACTAGACCAGTTCCAACCCGGTCTTGATCTTCCAGGACATCATCTACTGCTGTCTCCCATTGGATTACTGTCCAATGGAGCTCACCACATCTCTTATTTCTGGAAAACAACATCATGGGAAAAAGAGTGATGACACCCCCCATCCCCCAAAACTGCAAGGACAGAAAACAAATTTTGTGACACAAGTAGGGTTTCAGCCCATCCCTCAAAGCTCCCAGCATAGAGGAGCCAAATATCTGGGTCAGGAGTCATCAGAGCTAATGCAGGTATCTTGTGCCCAGCCTTAAACCATGTGTGGTGACCACAGGTAAACCTGTCACCCTGTGTACTCACTCCAAATGCTGGATCACTGGAGCAGCACGTACTTCACCAAATAATATAACATGATGGACTATAACATGATTCATGCCTATAAAGTACATAACACAGGTAATGAATTCTTTCATTTATCCAAACGAACACCCAATAAAACAGAAACAGAGATTCATCACTTGTTACCCAACAGATTTGCCTGATCAGCATTATGTCATGTCACTAAATCTGTCCAGTGGAATGACATTAAATAACAAGCAGCTGAAGAAACTTTCTCCAAATGCACATCCATTGAAATGTTCTATTGGCTCTTTTGAAATGATTCTGCTCTCACACTCCCAGCAGTAAATCTCTGCCCAGTGCTGATACTCAAACCTATTTTTAAGAGCAAAGGAGATACCAGCACCATCAGACAAGCAAGCAGAAGTCCTTCAAGTGACACAAACCAGACATGTGTAAAATCAGCATTTCTGTTTCTCCAAGGTCTGAATATTCTATAAATCATCTATTATTATTCTCTGCACTTGGACCAGTCCTGGCAGCCTAGTTCATACCAGAGCAAGCCCCCAACAACCAGCTCCTCGTTCAGCTCATGGCCCAGTTTGATTTCTTCATCCTTTGCAAAAACATTCTCAGACTTTGTGCTAATAACTAGCTGATTACATTTCAAACCCCCGGGCTAAAAGTTATTACTGGGGAGTGCAGGAATGTGTCTGGAATGCAAAAACAACGGGGGTGAAAAATCAGCGGGCTCTGAGCTGGTATAAATAGATAGTTCACGGCGGAAACTCATCTCCTCTCAAAAAACCAAACCCAAAGACAGTGCCTCACTATCTTCTCCAGTTAACTTTACTGGAGAACTCACTAAGCCATCGCCCAGCCCTTAGGAAAAAGCATCTCCTATCTACACAAATACAATATAAATGTTTCTGTTGGGCTTGCATGCGAGTTAGAGAACCACCCTGCGTAATCTGTTGATAAACTCACCTAAGAGACAGTAGTTTCGTGATATGCCAAACACTTCACATCTTGGAAAGAAATGGGGAAAAAGTACTCTTAGGGAAGCTTGCTCTATGGTTGAATGGTATCAGGTTTATTGACAGAAAGTTTCTGGTATGCAAACTTACTTTGGTCCAAGCAAATTCCTCCATCACCCTTCACCTGGAAGTTCAAGCTGAGTATTAAAGCATGAGATCACCACAGAGGTCTGGTTTCTCTTTCCAGCCTCTGCAAAGGGGGTTACAGCACTCAGCAAGAGAGCAGGGCTATAAACAGGACTTATGGGATCCATGGAAATTAGGGATCGGTCCCCCCGGCTTGATTTTTGGGGCTTTGTGCTGCCCCTGTGTAACTTACATACTTTCTCATTTAGATGTGGAGTCATTCTTAATCATTTTGAGGTACAGAAGACATTGGGGAAAGTAAAGATTACAGGTCTCCAGAAGAAGATTGTTGTAAAAACAACCTACTTACCTGCAGCCTTTAGGAAAAAAAAACAACTTTAAAAAACAACCTAAAGACTGGTGATCAAGTGAAATCACAGAAATGAAGAAAATACCCCCTTCATCATCAAACTCTAAAAAGAAAAGCTCTTGGCTGTACTTAGCAAAACTGAAAGAAATCCAACAAAGGCTAAATATCTCCCTAACCTCTGTATTTGCCTCTCTGATCCTGCTGCCATTTGCTGCCACAACTCTGTTGGAATTGGAAGAGACAACTCCATAGCCCAATTCCTTTGTAATGCCACAGAATCGCTTGCCTAATGAAGTCTTTCATGGCTTATTTGAAGACTTAAGCATTCAAAAACAAAATTCCTCAATGAAGAATGAAGTATTTTGTGGGATTACTCTTTCCCTGAGGTTAGGGATCAAGGTTTCTCAGAAACACAATGAGTCACAGTGGTTTTAGCTTACTCATCTTAAAAAGTGTGGGTTTTTTAATCTGATAACAAGCAATTCTTTTTTTCAAAAGTATTTGAGACAACTTGTTTGAATGAGAAACAGAATATGCTTTTTGTTACCCTCACGCTTGTGTAAACTATTTTATGCAAAGGGAGGATTTTATAACCAACTTTGGACATTTTTCAGCATGACCCTGAGATAACCAATATGAGCTCTTGCTGGTTTAGAAGAGACAGCTTATCTAGAGTACAGCAAGGCAGCTGCACACCTCAGAGGTGCAAAGCAAAAAAGCAGAAAGAAATTACAGTGCTAAAATCACCGTTTGATTTGCAATGTCTTCCCTCAGGAAAATTAAAGACATTGATATCCCAGAATTGTTTTATACAGAGTGCATGATTTACGGTGAGCTCACAGCTCAGTCTGTGCATCCATTCCCTGCCATTGACACCAAAATCTAGTCTAAGTTTTCACATCACTTTTGTGTACAGTGATGTACATCTGTACATTTTGTGTATATCTGCTCTTTATGGACATTTTGCTCTCCTGAGTGGATTTCTGACTTCATTTCACTTCTCCTGTTGCTCTTGCACATTTCCTTCCTCAAACACCAATACGCAAATTATAGATGAATTTGATGTCAAAATAAAAAATACCTTCTCAAATGATTAAGTCTAGAAAAAGCTTTATTAACAAACTTGTTCAATTGTAACACTTTTCAATAAGAAACACATTAAAAAAATAATTTTTAATATAAAGGAAGACATGCTAGTGCTTTGAGTATCATAAGCAAAACATTTTTCTCCCTTAAAAAGCATCATCATAGGGTATTGCAGAAACACCAGGAAAATCAGAATGTTATAATACACACAAACATGGGAATACACATTGCTAATACAATGGGGTTTGTTCCACTTGGGATGCTTCCCTAGGCTGGAAACCTCTATTCATGACTCTTAGGAAAACAAAGCTTAAAAATGAAGAGCATTATCTTCCTACAGAGCACAAAACCCAACCTGTACCTTTTTTTTTTTTTT
>VZTB01000960.1:254726-324752 GCA_013397245.1 Thryothorus ludovicianus
GTGCTAAACCCATAATTCAATGTCTTTTTTTTCCCAGTAGCTTTCTAGTCCAAGAAAGGACATTTTAATTTCTCATTGATCCATGCCACTGAAATTTCTTGCAAGACTTTGCTTGGGAAACTGGAATGGAACTGTATAAACTTAAAAGTGAGAAAGGAAATATTTTTCTAATAGACCCTGGAGGCCTCCACTAAGTCACAACCATTTACCCAAGGCATTGCACAGCAGCTGGGTACCCTCTTTGCAGAACACAGAGAATATACAGAATATGGAATTCATACAGTATTTCCTAGAAAGAATTTGTCATAGGAAGCCTATACAGTAGTTTTAATTTTCTTTTTTATTTATAAAGCTGCCACAGCATTAAGGAGCGAGGTCTGGTTTTAAAAGGAGGTGTGCTTTCCATCTTTTCTGTCAGAAGCATAAAAGTAGTTTACTTTAGAGAAAAACTGATTATTTCAAGTCTGCTCTCCCATTAGCACCACAGCACAAGCAAAGCATTTGTCTTTTCTGCTGGACCTGGATGTGCACACATCCAGGGAAGCTGCACTTTCTCTCCCAGGCAAACCAGCAAGCAGAGAAGCCTAGGGGTAAAAAAGATAATTAAAAAAGGACTGTAGCTGTGCTCACTGAAGCCTGAACCTGTTCTTTTGGTGTGAAACCTGTGCTGCTCCTGGACCCTCTCAATGGCAGGTATCTCCTCAGGCACCCAGGGATGTGCCCAGCTGAGGAACACACACCCCTGCTGTGCCTGCAGCTGGGCCTCCCACAGGAGCTCCCTGGCTAGAAATGAGAACAGAAGATGCTCCTTTCCCTTCCACTCTCTATTTTTGTGTGTGACCAGATGGATCATCTGCCCATCTCCATACCTGCATGTTTTCATTCCCTCTGTTTCGTTCCAATGAGAAGAGATGGACTCCATCTTGCAATTACATTTTGAAATTATTCCCCTGAAAAAGAGGGGATAAACCAAAATCTATGCTAAGGAAGAGCCCAAGTCCTCCCAAAGCAGCTAAAATCCTCAGTGCAATCTGCAGGAAGGAGGCTGATTTTCTCTCTCAGCCTCTCCCACTGTGTTTGCCTCTGCATGGATGAGGCTCAGTAGTTGGGGAGAAATGGATCCTCTCTCCTTGTGGCCATCTCAGCCTGGAAGCAAGGTCTGAGATCAAGGTTTGGCACTTCCCTCTCCCTGTTCTGCTGTGTTTTAGAAAGGTCTGTTTGCTTGAAGCTGATGAGGTGAAGCACTGGTGCCTCTCAGATGGAGATTTTGTCACCAAGGGCTGCACACAGGTTTGCTCTGGCTCCTTGCCAAACAGAGTGAGAGCTCCTCAGTGTGCAGATCTCTGAGGAAGATGACAACTTTGTGTCACCACTGAGTTCACAGCCAGGACCAAAGTGGGGGGGGACAGGACACGATGACAAGCAGGGAGCAACCAACAGACCAGGTGGCTCTTCAGAGAGATCTCAGCACTGAGTGCATCCCAGTGAGCACTCAAAACAACACTTGGAAAACCACCTCCAGTTTTGGGCTCCCCAAGGATGACCATCACGATGATCAGAGGGCTAAAGCACTCGATGTGTGAGGACAGAGCTGGGTTTTGGGAGCTTTGAGAGGAGAAATTAACAATCACCTAACAGGGCAGGAGAGCCAGGCTCTCCACAGAGGAGCACAGCACCAGGGCAGGATATGGTGAGGACAAGTTGCAGTGGGAGAGATGTCTAAATCCCAGCTCTAAACCTCTTCTGAGATCAAATTTGGACAAGACACCTACAGAGGTCCCTCAATAACCTCTATCATGCTGTTTACCCAAACCAAATGGAAATCAAATAGCTGCCACACAGAAAACTACAGGAAAAGTTTGATTTGCCTCCAAGATGTGCTGTGTGCCTGTCTGGTTTACACTGTCACTGATGCAGCAGAACACAGACAGGAAGAAGCTTTCCAAGTTTTTTGTCATATTGACTTTAAAGTTTCATTTCATGCTCTAATTTTCACAAAGAAAGGTCATACTAGGTGAATTTTTTGAATTCAGGTAAATATGAATTCCTTTCAATTGAGATTTCAACATTTCCGACATTTTTCCTTCAACATTCTTATTGCCATTTCTTCAGAAACAACAAATAGGTTAGAAATTAGAAATTCATGCTCTGTTCTGAGGAAATTCCACAAAACCTCACATGGCACTGGAAAATACTGACCACATATATTGAGATTGCATTTATGCACCATCAATGAGATGCCTGTGTGGGGCAAGACCTCCTGATTCACAGTGGTAAATCAAATTTTCAGGTGCTGTTGTTGAAAGGAGAAAGGCTCAAGAGGTGAACTGGTTCACCTAACTCAAAGCATGAAGGTTACAGCTGAAAAGTACCCATGTGAAATGTCAAAGGAGTTATTTTTATCCCTCCCTCTCATTTAAATTTAAAGCAGGACAGCAGTACTGATACTGTGAGGTGCTAATGTTGTTGAAACGCAATGGGAATCAATAGCTTTTCCAGGAAGAGAGAGCTTGGAAAAGAGATGAGCAATTTAAAGTCTGCTTCACCTCTGCCAGCAGCAGCTTCAGCCACCTCCTGGATACTCCAAACCCAAATTATCTCCAGCACCTCAATTCTGCCAAACACACTAATTTTTCTCTCATCATCTAACAAGTCCTTAGCTTGCACACTCTCAACAGCTCTTCTGAGTTAACATAATGAATAAAAAATAGGCAGCATATTGAATTAAAAAAAAAATAAAATCTGGGAACAGCTCTGCCAGCTCTGGCTCTGCCATGCAGATTTGATCCCTCCTGCACAGGAGGCAGAGCATACTCACACAGCCACCCACCTCCCAGCTCAGGAGAACACAGAGCTCTTATCAAGTGTTGCACTCCATGTTTCCAGGCTGGAGGAGAGGGCAGATCACAATTTAATGAAACGTGGTTCCTCACTCTCCATATGTGCCTCTGGAAACTTCCCACTAGGGCTATACAGCACAACTCTTTTTTTTTTTTTTATTCTTTTTTTGAGTGAGCAAATTAATGATTGTGTTTGAATTGGCTTCCTTTAGAAACCTGCAAAATTTCTGTGTGTTGAGGGAGTAAAAAAAAGAATAAGGAGAAAACGCAAACAGTGAAGTCACAAAAAGCTTCCACGGCAAAATTCTTTTGAATTGCAACTCAATTGGAATATAGCAGCCTTGCTGTAAACGATGGTTCTAAACCACAAACAAGCAAGGGAATGTTTAGTAACCCCAAGCAAAAATCCCCTGGCCTCTGCAGCAGCACAGCTCAAGCCTGCAGCTCTCCATCTATTTATAGACCTGGGGCACATATCACTACAATAGCTGATTGTGCTTTGCAGCTGTTTTGTATATCTGGAAGGGCAGGAAAGAACAGACTGCACTTTGATCTTGCCCTTTTTTGGAGCAAAAACAACAACAAAAAAAGGCCATTAGGAAGGACTCAATATTTTGGAATCACAAAGGTCCATGCTCCCAAAGCCACAGCTTACACTCAGCATGGAGGGCTCCCAGCACATGTCCAATTGTTTACTGGGCTTATAAATTCAGGCTGCAGTCAATATTTATTCTAGAAGCATGCAAACTATTTCACCTCGCATGAAAACATATGTCAAACCTAATTATAGGAGTCTTTACTCCCCAGAGCATCTGTTAAGTGATACACACATGAAATTAAGATTCAACCTGAATGCAACTGCATCATAAATTAGCACTTTGCATTTTTGGAGAGATTAAAGAAATTAAATAGTTGCTCAAGATAACATTGTGTGATAAGAATCAACTATGTACAACCTGTACAATATGTTGGGATTAAAGCTGTATAAATTATACAAATGTATTAAAGCTAATGCTGCTAAAGACAGAAATACGTATGATTTACAGAAATCAAATCAGTAATCCCAACCTCAGGAAGTGAGCTGGTCCTTCCTGAGCTCTGGAAAACTCTCACCTCCAGCATTCAAACACTTGGATGATGGGCAGTACTGTGAGGAGAAAAAAATCTAATATTTTTAGCACTTAAAAGGGAATAAGCCTAAAGCAAGCACCCTAAGTACATGACTGTACCATAGCCAGAATGCCTGAAGAATATTTCTAATCAATTACTGATGGATTTACAAACTGCAATAAAATGTGAAATGGGATTTAAACGTGCTGCTTACAGTTACTACCTAAATGAGTCTGAGTAGTTTGTTTTCAAACAGCTACGTGGACTAAAGTACATGAATATGCTTAAAACACAGCGAGTGAGTCTATCAAAAAGATTTTAAAAAGCACCATTAGGAAAAAAAAAAAAGAAGGTAAAAATGCTTGTGGTGAGCCTTATGATGGGCTAAGAGAAGTGAAAGGCCAAGAGAACTGGGATTGTTCAGTCTGGAGAAGAGAAGGGTCTTGAGTGATGTAACTGCCCCTTCCAGCTCCTGAAGGGAACCTGCGAGGAAGATGAGAGAGACTTTGGACAAGGATCTGGAGTGGCAGGACACAGGGAATGGCTTCCCACTGGCAGAGAGCAGGGCTGGGTGGGATATTGGGAGGGAATTGTTCCCTGTGAGGGTGGGCAGGCCCTGGCACAGGGTGCCCAGAGCAGCTGTGGCTGTTCCTGGATCCCTGGCAGTGTCCAAGGCCAGGCTGGATGGGATTGGAGCAGCCTGGGATAGTGGAGGGAGTGGAACGAGATGAGCTCTGAGATCCCTTCCAGCCCAAGCACTGTGTGATTCTGTGATTCCAGGATGATCACCCCTGGGTATCTCACCACTGCACAACAGCTGCAGGGCAGCTCTGCTCTTCCACAGCTCCCAAATGCTGATTCTGGAATGTCAGGGAGAGCAAATAAATTATAAATAATGGAATTAGGGAGATGGAAAAGTAGCAGTAGGCTGCAAGAAATCCAGCAGATCAAACAGAGGAGAGAACAAATCTATGAGGAAAGTTGGCAAGATGGGCCTTTTGTTAAGTGCTAAACAGCCTCTGAATTACCTGTACAGCATCGTCAGCACAGCACATTTGATCATTCTGAACAAAGCTTTTAGACTTTTATATATCTAAGATGGGACATTAAATAGTACTCTCTAAAACCTCATTTCAAAAGAAAATATTTAGGTATATTCCTATCCTGAATACCAATTCATTTCTGCTGTGGGCTGTATCTCTCTATCTTGTTTATTGAAACCAGAATTCACAAGGATGAAGAGTTTTTTGTTTCATTTTTAGAGCACTTGGGACAATATTCTTGATTTTCATTAACACTATTGTATAATTATATATTAGATTTGAAACCAATGCAGGAATGACTAACTTACTAAATAAAATATTTCTATTGAGGCAAAACCAAAAATATTATTGTATCACAGTGGGGTATGAGAGCGACTATTGCTAAATGTATAAGCATGTTTCACATAAATTACAAAAAACAATAATTTAAATAAAAACCAAGAGAAAGCATGAGCTGACAAAGACAGCAGGGATGTCTATGGGGTTATGATAATGAGATTTAGAACCACTGACTAAGTTATTAACCTGGCCCAAGCAAACTACATTTCAGAAAAGGAATACTCTAAAAGGTTCCAGTGCGTTCACATCCTACAGGGCAATCCGAGACTGAATTTTTGCACTTCAAACTCATTACTTTAAGAGCTGGAAAAGCTGAAATTTAGAAGGTCACTCATTATTCTCTTCCAGAAAACTTCTGGTAAAAACCTGTTTTCCTGTTTCCCATTCAGAGTATAAGCAGATTTAGCTACAATTACCAGCAGGATCACTGATACCTGTTACCACAATAACTTCTCAACTGAGGGATGCCTTCCTATAATATTATTTCTACAGTAAAACATGTTAAACATTAAGTTCAAATGTCAGGTTGGCTCAGCCTGAACTAAACTTTAGCTCTGAGTAGTTTACAACTCTTGGGCAATGTCACAGCACTAAAAGCCTTCATTTTCATGCCCACATGGAAGCCACCCAGCCCTCCTGACACAGGGAATGGACAGGAAAGTTGTTCATTACTGCTGAATACAGCAACTGGGCTAAACCAACACTGGGCTCTTCCCTAAATCAGCAAGAATGGGAATTTTAGAGGACAGTCCCTTGACTGAGGCAATGGCACAAGGTACTCCAAGACACAAGGTAGGATAAATATCCTGCTCTTGCAAAACACAAATGCTAAAGATCAAGTTCCAAAGGGAAGAACAAAACTCCACTTGTCGAGTGAGATGTCTGAGAGAATCTAATTCCAGTGTCTCTGAGGGACAGCACACACATCCCTCCCAAAGCAGCTTCCCAGGGAATGCTGCTCGTGCCAGAGCCAGGTGGAAACCCTGCACCTCAAATATCTCAACACTGGCATTTGACAAAGCCAGCTCCCATTACCTGACCATAATCCTCACTTTTTTCATTAGACAGCACCAAATCCAGCCTGGAATAGCAGATAAACTCCCAAGAATGGTGAACTTCACTGCCCATCTATTTGTCCAAGGCCGAGTGACAAACACGTAAGGGATCTGTGTCAGAGACATCTCTGTGACCACTTTGGGACCTACTTTCCAAAACAGAAATGCAGCTTTTAGAAAACATTGCCATTTTAACAAGCAGTGGTGCACACTAATAGAGCCCCAGAAATAGTTTTACAATTGAAACATTACACACAGTAACCGCTATTTATACTTCAATATGTCAGCCTTAAATATTTACTTTTCCACTCACTTAGTTTACATGTTGTGCCAGCAGAGCACTTTCTTGCATCATTTAAAGAGCTTATAGAAATTTAAAACTATTAGAGCAATAAGGAAAAGTATTATGAAATAAGTCAGATTAAACGATGAGGCAAAACATATTTGCTACTTTTTATGCAAAAATTAATTTCATGCAGAGATGCTCGATTTCTACAATTACGTACTTCGCATTATTTGTTCTGATTTTAAAAAAAAAAAGTACTTTTTTTGAAAAGCAAACTGTTTTGAACTTTAAATTCTATCCAGGCTTTCCATTGCTACATGGAGACCATTCACCAGCTGGCAGCATTATGTTATCCCCCTGCCACGTGGAAGTTCAGAGTAAGTGAATGCTCCTAGGTAGAGCTGCACATCACACAGCTGAACCAGCAGTTACTGGACCTTCCTCCCAGAAAGCAAATGGGCTGGGCAGCTGTATTTTGACAAGAAAAGTTGCTTATTTTTATGGTCCAGAGTTGGTGGCTGTGGTCTGGGGTGGGAAGGCAGTGGACAAGCACCCTGTGCTTCATCCCATGGCTCTGTCATCCCTGGTCCAACTGTTCTTCCCAGAGTCTCCCTGATAATTCCCTTCTAGCACTCACTTATTTTCAAGTGCAGAAAAGACCCTCCAGATAGGATATTGTATTATTTACTTTCCTTTTTCCTCCATTTTAGGTCCTGTAAACCCAGAGTTCAAACAAACAACTAGGATGGAAAATCATTTATGGGCACTTCCTAGCCCACTGGATTTGGACTCCTCTCCTGCAAAGGAACCAAGACAGGCTCAGCTGCTCTGCCACTTTTCCATTTGTATATTTAAATTTTTGTGCCATTAAAACCAGCTAGAACAGATTTTGAAGAATAAACGGCCTGGAAATTCACTGCCAATTCATCAACACTGAGATTGCACAATGTCCCATGTCATGGCCCATATCAAATTAAAAGGATGATTATTTCCCATCAAGTTTTTGGCTGTTTCTTTGGGAATTCTGAACTGATGGGCACTTAAGCTGGAACAACTGCAAGGAAGAAGGCAAGAGAGCAGAGAAGTGGGAAAGCCCTGTGGCAGATGAGCTGCAGACAGACAGGAACACCTGTCCAGGAGCAGATCAGCTGAGCAGGTTCCCAAGCAGCCTCCATGGCTACTCACTCCCATTCCTTCATTTACTCCCTTTGCTCCAGCTCTTCACTTGTATCAAACACTGAACCAGCCCTTTCTCAGGGCTTTAATCTCAGAGTGGAAACCTGGAAGGAAAGAGTGGAAAGAAGCAATGGGGAATGGGGAAAAGTTAGACACTGGAGGCATGGAAGAAAAACATTTCTATAAGGAAGATAAAACAAATTTTCCAAAGGGTAATTGGAAATTCAACAATTCTAAGCTACATGGAAAGTGGAAGGCCAAGAAATCAGGGCTGAACACTGTCTGCATCATATTACAAATAGCAAAGCCTAATTACCTCCCCTACTTAAAAATCCTTATCTAACTTCTGCTCTTTTCTGAAACAAGGCAAAACTGATATTTTGATGGAGACAAACTCCAAGCAACATTCACAACCACTGCACCAGCAGAGAAGAACCAGCCTCTTAAATGGAATGCACTTTCCCATGTGGTTCCTTACTTTAACTTGAATAAAAGTTACACTCATGAGAAGAGAAGGGGAGAACCAGCAAAGAAGGAGGAAAGAGTGCAGCAGGAATGGAGGGATACAGCTTGGGGGCATTAAAACCAAGCCTGGAGCTGAGTGGTAGGGATGTAGCTTTGCTGGTCAGTTGTTTGCACAAGATTTACAGGCATGGGAAAACTGCAAAGGTTGTCAGGAAACACAAAACCTCCTGCAATGGAAAATCTTGCAGAAAAATAGATCTTGGTCACTGCCTGAGCCTCAGCCTGGCTGGGCCTCTCTGCTCCTCCAGCAAACAATGTGCAACTCCAGCAATTCAGAAAAAACTGAGCTTGGAAACTGAATGGAGAAATTCAAAAACTCATCTCCTTTCCATCAAAAGCACTGGCACAGGGTGCCCAGAGAAGCTGTGGCTGCCCCTGGATCCTTGGAAGTATCCAAGCCTGGATGGGGCTTGGAGCAGCCTGGGACAGTGGAAGGTGTCCCTGCCCATGGCAGGGGTGGGAGAGGAGGAGCTTTAATGTCCCACCAACCCAAACCAGTCTGGAATTCCATGATTCTGTGAGAAGGAGGAATTTATATTATTGGAGTAAACCTCAGTTCTATTCAAATTATGTTGATCCCAAAGGAGTGGGAGCCTGGAGAAACAGGCCACCAGTTCTCCCTGTTGTTTCTTGGGAACGTGCTGTATCATACCCAGGGCTTCAAAAGAGTGAAATATATTTATACTTTGCTTTTCTTCCCCAATCCAAGTTTAAAACTCGGTTTCCACAACCTTAAATGGAGAGATCAAAATGAGTCAGGGACACAGCTCCCACTGCAACGTAAAATTGCAAATTAAAGGCAAGGCATAGCCTGGAGAAGCTCAGGGCTTGTGAAAGTCCAGTGTTGTAGAAACTGTTTAAATTGTAAGAAGGTTATAATGGGAAATTTAAATAATTAGATCTGGCACTGTTACATCAGACTTGAACAAAACCAAATAAAAGATTCAAGTTTCAAACTTGGAGAGAGAACAAATTATTGAGGAAACTGGATACAAACATACACTGGCATATATTTCATAATAAACATGGCCCTGTGCACTTTAACAAGGGAATTAGAGAGGTATAAAAATCAATAAAACAGATGCGAAGAAATCCTGATGTAAAAACCCTGATAAAAACTAATCTAAATAATACAATTCCCTGAAACTTGCTGAGACCCTTAAAAATGAGTACTTCAAGGTAACAATTTCCCCAACTCTGAAAAGAAACAGAATTCACTTTTTAAAAATCCTAAAACAAACAAAAAAAGACAAATAAAGCCACTGAAAAAAGGCACCATAAAACCCCAAACTGTGAGAGAGGGAGAGGGAAGACAGTCTCAAGTTTTCAGTACCTAAAAACAGCCCTTGAAGTGCTCCTCCCCTAAGGATATTTTGATCTCAGTCACATGGGGTTTTTAAGGTATTTTTATTTAGTCTCTCTGTAGATAACTGCAAGGAGAGAGCTGCTAACATGACATTAAATTAATGATTTGATGGCTGTCCTCATGGCTGAGAGAGGCTTTAAGTCTGAAATATTACCAATAAACCATTAGGGCTCAGCAACCTTGGAGAACACACACACATACACACTGCTTCCATCACTTGCCAACTTTGTCTCGGTCAAAAAATCAAATTTACTTTCTTATTCTTTGATATTTACCTGCTTACTGATAACCTCATATAATTGTATGCATAGATAAGGAAAAAACAAAAAAAAGAAGAGAAAATATTTGAGAAAGTCTTACGATACACAAACGTTCTTATTTGCACAAGGAGGAAACTGATCTTTTCCTACTGTGGCTCATATTTTCAGCCAAATCACCTATTTTTCACTTTGATCTGACCATTCACAACATAATTTTGGAAAATACACAGAAAGAACAGCTCACACAAAAACTTTTCCAGACAGCTACATCTGGTTTGTTTTTGAAAGTTTAGACAGCATGAGTGAAGTTCCCAGTCAAATGGACTTGGAAACCCAAGAACTGTGGAGCATGGCAGAATAAATTCCAACAACAAACACACTCGTAATCACAAAAACTTATCACACGAGTGTACCCACAACAAAAGCACCTTCAGAGGAGGGATCAGCAGCTCTGCAAACTTGGCTCAGCACACTGATTGGACTCGGCTGGCCAAGGAAACGTGGGCAAACATGGAAAGAGAAGACACAACAGGCAGATTTGCTCTCGCACAGGCAGCGCCGTCCTGGGCTGTCACATCCACCTGCCAGGGACACGGCTGCTCCTGCAGCACCAACGATGGAAAGAGGCATCCAGCTTCTGGCTTGGTCTTTGGAAAGGCTTCAGAACCCAAAGGTTTTCATAACCAAAAGCAAAACAACACCCAAACGTTCCTTTGCAATGTATTTTTTTCTCTTCTGAACTAAATGAACTGATGGATCTATTTATATACTTATACGTGTTCATATAAAGACAAAAATTAGTATCATTGGATGTTGGATTTCTACCAACAGGAGAAATTTTGATAATGAGAAGCAGAGACCGATTAAATGCTAAAATAGAAAAGAAGAAAAAAGGAGACAGCAACCCTCTGAAGCCCCTTGCTCTGCTCAGCCAGCTGTCATCAGGGGTAGGGCAACAAGTATCTTGTTCCACACCACATTTCCCTTCCAGAAATGGGTACCACGATACCAACATGCAGCTTGCACTGTGTGGGCAAACCTGGATCTGTGCAGTCCTGAGCTCCTCGGGCAACAACCCCTGGGATGGGCCCCCTCCATCCCAGTGCTGAGGAAAGGCACAGCTCCAGCATTTCTCTGCTGCTCCATGTGGCTTTTGATGACAGCAAAGATCATCTCTACCCACTTTGAGTGGAGCAATTCTCTTTCATTCAATATCCTGGACAAGCCAGACAGTTCACAACATACAAATAACCCCAAAACAACAACCTCAGTAAATCAGCAACAGCTCTATGCCAAATTATTCAAATTATTCAGAAAGAGGATTAAAATTCTTGCAATGCCATCTTGCTGAAAGACTGTGTGGTTATTCCCAGTGCTGTAGCAGCAATCTATCCCTCTAATCCATGGCTGCTCCAGCTTTCTGATGCCTCCTGGGCAGTGCTGAGTTACCTTCTCACCACTCCAGGCCCCACCTGCCCCAAGGCCACAGCCCAAAGCTGTTCCCACAGAGCTCCTGAGCCCTTGCTGGAGCTGTTGGTGTCCCCACTCACGGCAGTTTAAGCACAGGACTTCCAGCTCCAGCTCCTTCCCTTCCATAGGTGACCCTTTCCTTGTCTGGAGAACATGGCCACCTCTTCCATTTGGACCTTTTTCCTCCAGATTAACACAACTGCAGCTCCTTGATCTTTTCTAGACATCCATCCATCCATCCATCCATCCATCCATCCATCCATCCATCCCACCCAACTGCTCTCTTACAGGCTCTCTCCATTTGGTTCAGATCTCTTTAATTGATGTTTCTTCTACTACTGAAACGATTTCTGAGATTTAAGGACTAAACAAAAACACCTCCCAAAAAGTGTTTCAGATTAGTTTCCTGCAGATTTCAACTTCTTACAATCTCTTCCCTCACACTGTTACTCACTACGCCTTTGGCTTCCACTTCCTCACTGCCTTCCAGTTTTTCCAAACACCATCACAAAATTCCTCTCTAATTTACTTCTCAGAAGATACAATCTAATGGGTAATTAAAAATACAAAAGACAATTTAGGAATAAGTGTTTTCCCTTAACAGCTTCCAGTCCATTAAAATATTTTGCTGTCATAATGCCTACAGGGATTATCTTCAGTTGCAAGAGAACAATGAAAACAAACACTAAAAAATTATCTAAAAAAGCCACAATATTTTGAGAGAAGCTGCCACAGTGTTATTGGACCTTGGAAACTTGCACCAAAATATGTGTGATACTGCTCAGAGGTCAGTTTTGCTCTTCAGTTCTATGGCTAGAAACCATAATAGTACTAATATCTGCAAATCCCACCTTTCATATCAGCAAACTGCATTGGGAACACTATTACAAGTCCACCACAAAATCCACCACTACCTCCACTTGTTTATGCTTTTGAATTATTGGCAAACAAATACTAAAGAACACTGAAGTAAATAAAAAGAGAGGAAAAAACGAGAGCATTAACATATGACCAACTACATGAAACTTAAATAAAAATATGGATTACTTTTTATGCAGGGGAAAAGGACTGTAAAGTTTGTTTATAAAGGAGTCTGGTTCTCTTCCAAGTTTCACGTTCCAGCCTGAAAATAACTCCTTAAAACAGCTGTCAGGTTTTTTGGGAGGAGGAAGAATGATCTACCAGCAAATACGACCTTTATTTAGTGCACACGAGTTACTATGGGTTCTCCACAGAGAAAATTCAATTACTGAGTGGCCCCTAAAATCTGCCATGAAGAACATGGAAGAGCATCCAGAAGGAAAACCCAGCCTTCATGGAGAGCTCACAAAATAGAGAAGCACCATGGTCTCAGTGCCCAGGAAACCATGGGAGTATCATACTCCACTGGGCCAAAAATCAGCTGTTAATCTTCCTTTCACTTATATTCTTTGAAAGTAATTTTTTTCGCCAATTAACATCTTATTTAAGTAGATTTCTTTTAAAAATAAAAATAAAAAATGGCAATGTATTTTAAAATTAAGCAATTGAAGCTCCAAATCTCATAATAGCATATTTTAAGTCAAACATGAAGAAACTCAACCACTTACTGAACATCACTTTAGTGATGATCTCTCAGATACATTCACTCTCTGCTATCTTGGCTGATAAAACAGCACCTAAAAACTTGTCAACTTTTTTGTACAATGTACACTGATAGCTCAAAAACTCCCAATTTCTCCACACACGGAGACACATTCACAACAGAAGTACTCACATAAACAGTTGTGCTAAGCAAAACAAAATTATTAGCTGGATATATTCACTGAATCAGTCACTATCACATCTGGCACAGGTGGAGGCTCCTTCACATTTTAAAGGTCCTGGAATTTTCTTTGGGGAGCGTAAAATAAAAAAAATCATCTTGGATATATTGTTGCTACTGCAGTACATTCTATCTCCAATATCCAAAAAGTTAAATTTTGGTTCAGGATAGAGCAGGAATTGCCCCAGATGCAAAGCAGCATCAGAAAACTTTAGACCATTAAAGAATCACTTCCCTTCTCCCAAAAAAGTGTCACTTAAAACCCCTCTGTCTTCTAGAGCCAGTGTGACATTGCAAAAGAAAGAGAGGTCATTAACTGCTTTGTATGAAAACAGACAAACAAACAAACTACAAAAAAACCAAAATAATTTCAAATGTGCTGTGCTGAACCTGCAATCCTTTATCCCATTTTTGGAATGACTGTATCCCTGTGCCTGGTATCCCCACAGCCCCCATCTCTTTTCATTCTAACATCCAAATGCAGATTGCACTTTTTAAAACCTCCAGCTATTTTATGAAGGATTTATACTGCCACAAGTCTCTCCTTTATTCCCCCTTCAATGTGTGAACAAAAATGCAGCAGGCTAAAAATGTGTGAGACTGTGATATGAGAAAATAAAAAGAGACACCTTGCGTCCCCTGGAACAATAATACTAATTTTAGCTACTCACTGTTCACTATTTAGTCTATTGAACTGTGCTCCAGTAACAATCACCTGGATTTCTGGACAAACATCAAACAGAGCTTTTTGGGAACCACTGTCACCAAAACACTGGCACAGTTTCTTATGAAGAAATGAGCTCATGCCCCTGCCTCAGCACAGACCAGCACTTCGTGTCACTCAGGAACCACAGGCACAGTTCAGAAGTGAACCCAGGTAGGATTGCTTGGGATTTAAACCTGGGTTTGGGATTCCCATGGCAGAATGTACAGTGGAAATCTCGAGCAAAGCAATGCTTCACAGCCACATCTTCAGGATGTGTCTGGTGTCACATTTAAAATTCCTCATATTGGCAACAATCACACTTCATGGAACAGGAAACTGAAGCAGGGTTTTTCAGAAGTTTGTAAGAGCAAGCAGGAACACCCCTAAACAGCCCCTTAGACCCAACAAGAGCCTGGAGTTGGACCAAGGACTCACCTC
This sequence comes from Thryothorus ludovicianus, assembly GCA_013397245.1. NCBI lineage: Eukaryota > Metazoa > Chordata > Aves > Passeriformes > Certhiidae > Thryothorus > Thryothorus ludovicianus. Next base: position 269,145 of record VZTB01000960.1, read on the forward strand.
CTCTGTCAGGTTATTGAATAGGCACAGCCAAAATATGATACACTCAGACAGTGAAAGGTCTAGACAAGGGGGTTTTAGGAATGGGTATCACAGCTACATGTGAGGTGTTTATTCATTAGGAAAATTAAAGGTATAGACTTTTCAAACCAGGCACCTGACCCACCCTCCTTTACCACAATATCCATGCACAAGTAACACACCTTTAATCTGCACCAGTTACTCAAATACCTGGTGATCTTTCCAGTGCCTGTACTGTGCCAATGTGGAGAGTTTTAATCCCCGACAAAGGAAAGAGGAAACACTAGAGGAAAATTTCATCCACATATATTATAGTTCAGCTATATATTAATATGGAAATATCCAAATATATATGAATCTGAACATTTTAGCCTTTCTTGAAAGTAAAGGGTGTTTTCCTTCAATTTAGGAGACAGGGCAAAGTCACATCAGGAAAAGAAACTGCTCAGAAAATGAGAACTCTTTGTCCTGCAAGGCTCTAACAGAGCCATGGGCAGCTCCAGCACAGGGATGGGATCCTCGCTGGATTCACTCAGTGTGGCCCAGCCATGAATTCTGGCTGCCTCACCTTCTTTCCTTCCTTGCTAATGCACAGCTGTGTGCAGCAGGACAGCACACATGGAGTGGGTGATTGGGGTCTTTCTGCTGTCACTGTGTGAACACAAACCTCACAGGGGCTCAGCCCCACTGGTTCCTCAGCACCTGAGGAGCCCAGGTAGCAGCACAGGGTTAATTAGTTCAACACTGCTTCTTGCCCAAGAGGTGTCTCAGACTACAAATAAAGATCCAGGGATGAACCCTTTCAGTGACCATCTAACACCAACTATGCTTCACTGGCTCACTCCCTGTAAGAGTGTCCTCCAACAGCCAGCACAGCAGGGTTGTAATTTTATATATGCATTGGAAGGGCAATAAAAATACTCAAATATTGCAGGCCATCCTTCTTCTGACCCCAAAATCTGTGTTTATGGCAGAGCTCTTTGTGTGTGTTGCCCAGAGAAACAGTGGATATCCCATCCCTGGAAGTGTCCAAGGTCAGGCTGGATGAGGCTTGGAGCAACCTGGAACAGGGGAAGGGGTCCCTGCCTGTGGCAATGGGTGGAGCTGGATGAGCTTTAAGGTCCCTTCCAACCCAAGCCAGGCTGTGATTCTCTGAATTTATACTGAATCACCTAAATAGAGCAGCAAAGACTTTTGAAGCAACATTTTGTTTTACTTATATCAGTGAGTCATAGGCTACATTTAAAGCTGTTTTATTTAGACAGGCTATAGGCATGCTCAATGTATATTAGATGTAGTTCCTGACTTGTCTTATGTATTTCTCTCACGCAGGCTGTTGTGTTACCATAACATTCCAAAGATGACATTTAACACACACAATCACATTATTTCCACAAATCAATAATCCTGCTGTTAAAACCAACCAACTCCTCTTTGAAGTGACACAATTCTAACTGTAAACTTCAACCAGTGCCGTTTGAGTTGGGAGGATTTGGTGTTTCAAAAGCTGCCCCAAACACTGGTGGGGCACGGTCCAACTCCTGCACTTACTAAGCAGCACAAGAATTAACAAACCCTTTGCTCCAAATGAGGTAGACAAATAACGCCCCGTCAGCACAATCCTGCTCCATTACAGCAGCAGCACAGCTCACAGTAATTTATGACCCTCTTGGCTGCAGGCTTGGCTGTGGCAGATATTAGCATCACACAACTCCCATCACAACTCAAATCCCAAAATACATAACTAATACCATTTCTTAAATGCTCTGTAAATACACTGCTTCGAAAAAGCACTGGTGAGGATGGAAGCCCAGCATGCAAATCTCCTAACTTGGAAAACATAATTTTTTAATCTGAATTTTAAGACAAATTCCAACTTTGTCACCTCTTGAAATCTTGGAAAGAATTAAATGCATAACAGATGTACTCCATTTTAAATATAGCCACATCACGCACGCATTTTTCAGAATACACAGAAAACACTGTGCCTGATAAAAATGCCTCCCGTATGGTCTGATTCACTTTCAGTACCTCATTATGGACACAAAATCATTCCTGACTCCTGATCAGCAAACGGCCATGGCAAACTGGTTCTATCCCCAAGCAGGGATAAGCAACAAAGCAAAAGGATCATCCCAGTGCTTCATCAGGGCTCAGAAACCACCACCTTCCTGTCAGGATCCTCTGCCTCAACACTTAAAAAATTACATTCTTCATGTGCTGAAGCTCCCACCTTCTGCTACCAACAGGTAAGCTCTGTGATGCTCTCTATTAAATAGAGCCAAGCAAAACTTTAGTAAGAAGTGTCACCCAGTTCATGAACACACAGCCATTCATGCTACAAGAATTAAACACGTTTTCCAAGCTGACTAAACACGATTCAAGCATCTGATTATGGAGAATAACAGACTGCAGCAACAACTCTGATCATTTTCACATAAAAAAACATTCTAAGGGTGCACATAGTTACTGAAATGCTATATATACTCATATACATGGGGAAAGTGAGAGCATGGAGTGACAGGAGAAGGGGAATGGCTTCCCACTGCCAGAGGATAGGGATGGATTGGATATTGGGAAGGAATTGTTCCCTGGGAGGGTGGGCAGGCCCTGGCACAGGGTGCCCAGAGCAGCTGTGGCTGCCCCTGGATCCCTGGAAGTGTCCAAGGCCAGGCTGGACAGGGCTTGGAGCAGCCTGGGACAGTGGAAGGTGTCCCTGCTCAAGGCAGGGAGGTAGAACAGGATGCTCTTCAAGGTCCCTTCCAACCCAAACAATTCCACAATTCTATGAACTCAATAGCTTTACATAATTTAAGATTTTTTGACTTATTTGTGGAAAATTATCATCAAATACCAACTTGAAGTATCTGACACAGGTAAGAAAACATGACTTCAGTGAAGACTAGCAGACCTTTTGTTTATCTCTGTATCCACAGCAAATTCCAGCAGCAGCAACGTTTCGTAACCAAAGATGTATATGTTACTTTAACATTCAGCAGAAAAATGGAGTTGCTGATCATTAAGGATTCCAGAACCTCGGGTGAGGCACGGGGTGTGTATGTTTCTCTTTTATTGGAATTATGAAACAACTTATAATAAATTTTCTCATCCTCACGTGGTATTTTGAAGAACACTCTCTGCTTCTAGATGATGCCACATAGCCAAGCAGCAAGTAAAACATTAAACACTATTCATATTGCCACATTAGTAACTTATATGTGCATGAGAATCTCTTTCATAACATGGATCTTACTAGAAAGATCAGTCCCAAATAGGGAGTCAGACAATGCAAACAAGTTCCCAGAATCATGGCATGGTTTGGGTTGGAAGGGACCTCACAGCCTTTCCAGTTCCATCCCTGCCACAGCAGGGACAACTTCCACTATCCCAGGTTGCTCCAAGCCCCATCCAACCTGGCCCTGGACACTTCCAAGGGACCCAGGGCAGCCACAGCTTCTATGGGCACCCTGTGCCAGGGCCTGTCCATCCTCATGGGGAAGAATTCCTTCCCAATCTCCCCACTAACCCTGCCCTCTGGCAGTGGGAAGCCACTGCTCCTTGTCTTGTCCCTCCAGGCTCTTGTAAATAGCCTCTCTTCGTGTTTCTTGTCAGGTCCCTTCAGGTACTGTAAAGCCACAACCAGGTCACCCCAGAGCCTTCTCTTCTCCAGGCTGAACATTGCCATTCCCTCAGCATTTCCTCACAGGAGAGGTGCTCCATCCCCCTAATCAACTTAGTGGTTTCCTCTGGAGCCACTCCAAATAAGAGCCAAGTTTTAAAAACTGGAAATAGATGGCAAAAGCTAGAAAAGCCTTGGATCACAGCCTGGTTATCTGCTGGTGCACAGTCACTGCGTGTGACACCACAGAGTGTCCAGCCCTGCCCTGGAAGCCTGTGGCCACTTCTTCTCTGAGCACAGGCTGAACTCAGACCTGCTGGAACTGGCTCTTCCCAGGCATTACGCTGTCTAAACAAAGGAAATTCGGAGCTAACGTTGTACCTGGTCTCTTTGCAAATAATGCCCTTATGCAGGAACATTTCCTCATTACATCCTGCCTGTAGCACCACTCCTGTCAGGCCCTGAGCAATTCCAAAAGATTTATCTGCTGGACGCTCGTCCAAGTCGGTCAGAGGTTAGAGACACTCAGTACCTACAGGACACACTCCAAACATCCACTAAACACGAGTTAAAGAAGGCAAGAATTTCATTCCAAAGACTACTGGAAACACCTATGGAAAAGCTTCCCAGGGAGGTCTCGTGAAAACAGCACAACCAAAAATTAACTTCTACTCCATCTCTCAGGCACATGAATCTGAGTCAAACAGCAAAGCTGCACATTTAAAAGCTGAAAAGATCCCATTTCTGACTCAGACATCCTCATTTATCTAATGAACTTAAAGAATTAAGCATCCAATATCAGAAGAAGGCATTTTCATACATTTCCTGTGGTCTGTGTTAATGTTTCATAGCATGTTTTACTTCAATTACAGACTACTTCTTTTTTATGACGTGGATTTTGTTAAGGGTTTTTAGAGTTTTGTTGGCTTATTGTGCTGTTAAACACAGTCAAACTAAAACCATTTTGTCCCTTCAAACATATAAATAATAGTCAATATGAGTGATATTGTTTATCAGTTAGTTTTGCTTTCCACTTTTCCCCCTCTGTTTTGAAGGCCTTCCCATCAAGGCTTAAAAATTAGTAACACTGGAAGGAAATTAAGTCTTTATAAACAGAGATAGTTGGATTTGGATGCTTTTGGGCTCTTTTCTGCACAGACCCTCTTTCTCCATTGCAGGGGCAGAATCTCTGGTTTATGGAATCATGTACCCAGCAGGAGCTCTGGGAATTCCAGCCTGTGATTACATCCACACAAGGAGATTTGAGTTAACTTCAGATGAAGAGAAAAAAAACCAAAAAAACCAAAAGGAAGCAAACTGCTCTTTCATGAGCAGATGATCAAGATGTTACTTTTCCTTTGTTTGCATGTTCCTGCACATGATAAGCAGCAGGCAGAAGGAAAGATCCCATCACCAAGCTAGTGGACTTTATTAAGGACTATGCCAATTTTGGAGATTTTATAAGTAATGCTGTTTTATGACAGCAACGTGATTTCTAAATTTATCAAGTCAAGTTGAAGGCAACAGTTTTAGATGTGCAACAAGAGGAACAGCAAGTGCTATCAGTGAAATAAAGACTAGCAATAGAATCGTTATTTAGATGGTTTGCCAAGAATTCCCACAGTAAGTTACTGTAGCAAATACAGACTCAAAAAATTTACAGGCAGTTGAGAGGGAGATTTTGATCCTGAGGGATGCTAGCTGAAGAAATATATCTAGAACATTTTGTTCCTCCATGAAGAAATTTCAGAACCTTGAAAAAATACTTATTGCTCAAGGTTAAAACATTTGGAGGAGGGGGGGAAGCAAAAGAATATTAATTTGGTGAAAACAATTTGGCCTGAAAGGGCAGTAAAGATTTCTGGGGTAATCCAATACTGACAAATGCTTTGCCAAAACCACCTCACCAGCCAAATCTGTGCTGCCATCTAAGACAGAAGCTGTGCCTAAATACAACCTCTGAGGAAAGAACGAGCTGTAATTCCATGGTACATCCTGGTTTAGGCTTCTTTTCCAACTGCCACTTTATATTTTTAAAAATTATTACTTGGAAGCAAGCAGCTACACTTTCAAACTCTGCATGGCTCTTCTTTAGATTGAGCTCCAACAATTCCCTCCAAACCTATGAAAGAGCCATCACAATAATGCAAACTTATATAACAGAACCTGTTAAAATGTGTTAATGAGGCTATATTGGGTAGCTGGCTTCACTGCAAAAGCAACTCTCACTGGAAGTTAAAAATTTAAAGGCTAGGAATTTTCTTTTCTTCCTTTCTTTTCAGCAGACAGAAATGAGATTGAAAATCATCTAAAAATAGCTGAGAATTTTCAAGTGTCAGCTGTAACGGAAAGAGGAATGGCTGTCTCTCCTTACAGAGCCAGGATGGATGGAGGGAGCTTGTGATTCAGGACTGAGAGAGAGAGAGCCTACACATAAACTGTAGGAAATAATTCTAATTTCCTCATTTTAATAATATTCCAGGACAATCTACAGCAAACTGAAATCCAGGAAAATTGTACTTTAAAAGTGGTGAATGTAAATTCTTACAGTCTTTGCCTGCCAGTAGCAGTGAAGTAACTGTAATATTGTGAAATAACTGCAAAAAGAGTTTTAAACAACCCATTCATATCATGCATCCTCCTCACGACAGAAGATGAATATAAATTACATGTCTTTGACTTTGTTTTGTCTTTTCCATCAATCTTTTCCTCCAAAATGCACCATGTCAAGCCTTTTCTTTGAAGAAGTCAATCTCTCGCATTTAAAGAGTTCCTTACCTCTTAAGATTTTCTGATGTAAACAGGAGAAGGAAACACAGATTTGCAATTTGTAGGGTACCTGTATACATCATGCACCCAGATTTGGGTTAGAAACACAGGTCAAAGTCTCTGCAGATGATGACCACAGAAGGCAGCAGAAGCCATGGTGTCCCCCAGTATCACAGCACCTGAGAGTTCAGCCCTCACCTTCCCCATGTTCTGGAATGAAGCTCCACTGTGGCCATGTTCACTTGAGGTAAATGTTTGAAGGTCTGTTGAAACTGTTCCTTCACCTCGGGGTTAAAGAGCTTAAACAGGCAAAGCTGCAACACTCGACAAGCAAACCCTCAGTACTGCCTTGATTTATTTATTAATTAGTGTCAGGACACGAGAAATGGAAACCAGAGCCCATGCTCTGGTTAAACAAAGTGTATGGTCAGGGCCAGGCTCCATCCCCCTCGAAGTGAAGAACCTTACACAAGTTCTAACTGTGCTTATAAATTATTTTTCACTGTGCCCAGTCAAATTAGCCTGCAAACAAGTTACCAAAACTCAAAGCCTCAAATGCCAATATTCGTGTTTTCCTAAATAAAAGCAATTGAGGTGTGAATATTTTTAAGGGAGAGATTCTTGTATTTGGTTTTGCACAAATAAAACTATGAGCAACTCAAAAAGTCCTCCTCAGAATTTGGAGAAATTGTGGCCTTCCTGTCCAGATCTGGCAGCAATCTGAGCAGTACCTGCACATAAACTCAGGTTTACTTAGAGAAAAAGTTACATCATCTCATCAAGTCATATTTCAAAAGCTCAATAATCACTAGGTTTTTCTACCAAGTTCTTTCTTTTGTTTATAGATGAGAAAGACAACTTCACAGAGTAAAGACTTGACAAGAACCAGGTTGGGCAACTACATTCACTATTTACCTCCTTTTCTTTATGCTATTACATGGTAAATTACAGATCATGTCAAAATGTTAAATCAATGCGGAATTTCCTTCTCCCTGGCAATATGCCTTTGTGCAAATTACCTCTGGTTATTATTCTTTATCTGTCACTGAACACTCCATTTTTCTAAAACAGGAGTGAAGTCAACCTGTGAATGCTATTTTATTTTCACTGTCACATTTAAGATCATGAACCACTACCTCAACAACAGTAAATAGGTCAGATTATGTAAAACTGATAAATTGACTGGTCACTACAATTTTCTATTATAGTCAGCACTCAAAATTTTCTTTGTGGGAAAGTGGAAATACATACATGTTTACTTAATTAGCACTTTTTTAAAAAATGGACATTTGTTCTATTTTTGCCTGATCATCAGAACACATGAAATCCAGAATCACAGTGTCTGTCACAAGCCAGTTCAATAAATATAAAAAGCCTGTATCTAAAGACTTACATTTATGAAACATGATGAAACTAGAAATTGAACAAAAAGACCTGCACAGAAGCTGGCAAGACACAAGACAAGGATCTTAACCCCCCTCACTGACTCCAAAATGCTCTTGTTAAAGACCAAAGCTGCCCTTAGCCCCAGAGCAAAGCTGAATCTGCAGAGCTCTCTGCAGAGCCATCCTGCTGGCACGAGCACAAGCCTTCTAGATTTACACTGTGCCCAGCAGGCTGGGCTCAAAAAGCCAAGGAAAACTTTCATCTGATCTTTCATCTACCTCTGAACTTCCAGAAGCTCGTGACAGGTCCTCTGTGTACAGCACTGGTAAAGGACAGGGAGTCAGGGCAGGGCAGACTCCAGGAGTTCTCTCCCCTCACTGGCCACAGACAGGAGGGAGGGAAGAAAAATTCAACGATTTCTCTCTTCCTAACCTGACCCAAGATTTCTGTCTTTCAGGAACAGCCATGCTGTGTTCCCTGCAACCAAAACTTGAAGCAGCAGTGGAGTATCAAGTCATCAAGCAGAGCTGCATCCCATGTGCCATGGGAAAAGCATCCCCTGGGTCACAGGCTGGCACCCTGAGAAGAGCCAGGCTATTCACAGACTGAAAGGTTTCACCATTGAGCAAAATGGTGACTTTGATAACCAATTTACTTCTTACTAAAGAAACATTTAAAATTATTAGCAGATATTAAAAGAAACACAGAGAACAGTGAAAGGAGCATATCAGCTGGAGATCTTTGAAAAGCTTTATCAGGAAGAGCCACAGGTGAATGGTGGGTGTTCCTGCAGTAAGTGCTGTGAAAGCTAATCTTCCCTGTGCCATCAGCCAAGGCACAGAGAGCACAAGAATCCCTCAGCATTTTCTCCATGATCAAATAAGGGACAAAATCAGAGAGAAAACGTGGCTGTACTGTCAAGAGCTTCTAACAGGAACACAGCAATAAAGCCAGTCCTGGAGGCAAACTTAACAAGGAGATGCCTGGCTTCAGAAAGTTTGGGACTTATTTTGGGTATCAGTGCACACACAGAGGTCCCAAATGAAATCATGGTTCTGCTGTGCTATGCCCTATAAACACAGAGAAAGCATTCTTGCCCCAACATGCTTACGTATTTTGAGCACTCAAAAAACAAGATGCTGGTGACCCTGGTATTTCTGGAAGAGTTGCTGGCTGGCAAATAGCAATATTGTGACCTCCCAAGTAACAAGAAAGAGAAATGTAAACAACCAAGAAGAACAGAGCAAAACAAAAATATTTCCATAAGCAGAACTTTTTATATCCCAAGAGATCTCTGCCTCTGGAGCTCGAAAGGGACACATTAACCTGTGTTATGTCATTCTCAGTATCTCATAATCTTCAATAAATTTATTTGCTAGGAAGCTCTGCAAGAAAACAGAAAAAGTGAATTGTCTCAAATCCTACAGGAAAATTATTATGGCAGATATAAATGAACTGATGGCTGGGATTTATCTGCGGACCTCAAAAATTCACTGCAACACTGCTCTGCTGCATTCCCTTTGCATCCAAGGGGATCAGGCACTGTGAAAACAAGTGGTCTAAGGAATCTTAAAACATAGAGTAGTCAGAAACAGACAAAAATATTGCAAGGCATCACTGGCAAGCACTCCTTGTTGGTTTCTTTTTGACACCATCTATTTAATTCTGAAGTCAGAACCTGAAGGGAACATACCAGGACCCCACTGCTTGCACTAAGGAGCCAAGGAAGCAAAGGAGGAAGAGAAGATATTCCCATCCTAAGATTCCAGTGAACCATAAAACAGAAAGAAATTTAGTTTTGCCTCATCTCCAAGAACAAGAAGAGCACCACTAGGATAACTTGGGGTACATGAACCTGAGTATTTCAAACAGAATGGGGAGCAGAGTTTTGAAGCAGTTTGCCCAAGTGACTCCTCCACATCTTGCTTTGGTGCACGCTGGAGAGCTGTACCTGGATTCCTTGGGGTGAGCCCAGCCAAAGGACTGGCTCCAGGAGCACACCTGACATGCTCCAGCCACAGAGCTGCTTTTGTTCCAAGACCTGCTCCAGGAGCAGTGTTGGGTAGAAGTCCTGAAGTGTGTGGAACGTGGACATCATGTGCTCAGCACCTCCTACTTTGCTCTTTGAAGAGTTTACTTGCTCCTGTTGACTCAGCCTCAAAGATAGCTACAACTGCTGCAGCTCAGACAATTAAGAGATAATATATTAGACATACAGCATAAAAAATAGGATATAATTAAGATATCTAAGGTTGAAAGGAAGCTGGGAATTGAAGTACTGGTAGGGAAACAAAGCTTATGTCTGTTATCTGTACAGCACTTTTATATTTAAAGAGAGAACAGGGTATGACATAATTAAACAACCACTACAAAGTTCCTCTCTCTATCACTACTATCAACAGATTCTCAGGGAAAACAGTAAAAGTAAAGCTTCCTAATGGCACCTCCATTCACAGAACTGAGCAAGTGCTTGGCAGAGATCAATTAATTAAGAGGTGAAATCTCACTTTCCCTTGTTAAATCTCAGAGCTGCTCCCTAACAAAACCCTCCCCTGCAGCAGATCCTACGCACCAGCCCGTGGCACTGCTGTTTGATGGCTTTTATCATCGCCTTTGATGTATTTTTTCCCCTGATGGCATTTACCTATCAGCTGAGTAATCTGGCTGCAGAACAAAGCTCCGAGGAAACAGGAAAAAATGGGCAGCTCTGAAGCACCCACTAACTACCACATCCCCCGAGGGTCTGTGCATGGGAGGGAACAGAGTAAGTGTGCTACAAACCTGTGGCTAAGGGCAGTCATGGCAAAGATCTGCTTGGCTTAGGACCACACAGAGCCTCAGATTTCTATAACTGCATAAGACATTGGTAAGAAATGGCAGCTGATTACAGTTCTACAAAAAAATACAGAAGGGAAATGGGGAAAAAGAAAAGCCCAACCCATATTCCTCATTGAAGTAATTCCTACCACATGCTCCAGCTGCTTTCATAGCTACATTTCAGGGTAAGAAGAGACCATTAAATGTCAGTTCACAAAGCAAATTTCACGTTATCTAGACTGCATATCAGTTTGTCCATCTGTAGTACCCTGGCTGAAGCAGGAGCTGTGAAAAGAATTCAGAGCTGCAAAATCCAAACCTCTGTACTGAGGAGACAGAGCAGTCTGTGCCCTCTCATGATAAATGCAGCCAAGGACAGAACAGAAGTCTGAGAAAGACCATGAAAAAACCACTGCTGGCATGTGGTATAATTGCTCTACACAGTGCTCTTGTGATCTCCTAAAAAATATAAACAAATAAATAAGAATATTTAGGAGCAGTACCATCAGTCTCCACAACTAAGTTCATGTCAGTTTGGGAAAATTGAATTTTATTATTGGCTACAACACAGCTTTCACTCTGCATTTGGCTGTTAAGTTACATGGAAGGGGGAAAATATCACAGGGATGTTTCTTTACAACCTGTTCAATTTATTTCCATTAGAGCAACAAAATTCATCTTAGAGTAAAAACAAGGTTACATCTGATGCTGTTTTCTTGAAAGCACACTCCCACTGAAATACATCAGTGTGAACACTTCCCAAAGAAATTTACAGAATTTGTATTTTTAGAAGCTAAACAGAAAGCTCCAGCCCAGGGACACGGTCTGCTCCAGCCCTGTGGCCCCCAGGCTCCAATGTCACAGCTGATGTCGTTGCTCGCCGTGAGCCTCTCTCTCCCTGCAGCCCCGCTGCCGTATGCGTGAGGACAGCTCGCTCACCAAAAATAAGTTTTTGTGTCACATCAAAACAAGCACCTGCCAGGGGCAAGTGGCTGCCACTGCCACCACTGCCCTGCAGTGCTCTCCCCACGTCCTTACTCACTGACCTTTCTACCACCGTCCCGGCCTCCTTTTGTGTTTGTTGCCACAAATATCTCCTTCCTCCCAGTTAACGACTCCTTCTGCTTCTTCCACTCAGTTTTCCAGTTTACCTCATCAAAATGGGTACTTTTATAAGCAGAAGGAATAAACTCACAGAGCATAACAGCGTTTGTTACATATTCCACTCCCATTTCGATCTGCTTCCCACCTCGGACTACGAGCACTGCAGACAACAATCTCTCTGTGAGACAAAGGCACAGCACTGAAGAGACACAGCTTTGACAAAAGAGACAATTAAATCCTCAGCTCATACAAACCTCCTGCACGTGCCTCTAAGTGCTGCTAGAAAGCAGCCAAGAGTTTCAATTCAAAATGAACCCTGTAGAAAAATGAAAATCAGACCCTTAACGAAGGGGAACCAAAGGATCCCTCATTTTCTTCTCCAAAAGGCAAATTTGCCATTTCATCCCCATATCCTTCGAGCTGCAGAAATGAGAGCATCTGCCAGCTCACTGAGCCACCTGAGTAACTTTTTCCAGCCTAACTCCAAACTGCAACAACTTGCCATATCAAACTGCCAAATCTACAGTGCTCATTTCTTTCTGTGAATCCAGCTGTCATTTTTCCCAAATGCCTTCGCAGTCCCAACTCTCCCAATGCCAAAAAAACCTTTTCACAGATATACATAATTTTGCAAAACACATATGCTCTCTGTATGGCACATGAAGTCAATTAACAAGTTTACTTACCGGATTAAAGGATGACACACAACAGTAAAACAAAAACCTCTTGCAGACAGCAAACACATGAACCTTCTCCTCCCTACAAGGCAACACTCTCAGAAGGAGTGCTGAGTTTTAAAGCCTATTTTGAGTACCACACACGATCTTTCACGCTTATCTCCGTGGCATCTTTTATCCTGTAATTTGCCTGGGTGTTTGTGATCATCACACACACACACACATCAGTTAAATGTAAAACACAGTCAGCAAGCACAAAGCAGGCACTGGGACAACTCTGCTCCCTCACAAAAGAAAAAAACAAGCACAAAATAAAAGTGCATACCTTTTAACTGGTCGGCTACCACGTTCTGACCGACACGCTCAACCACCTTTCCATCCTCCATTTCATAACGATCATCCAAATATTTGGCAGTAGCTTCCGAAATGTGGACCTTCCCAGCCACCCCGAGCTGCTCCATCAGATTGGCCAAATTGACATCGTTGGACCACACATCGAACTTGAACCTCCTCATTCCCAAAATGCCACACAGGACTGTCCCGGTGTGAACACCGACTCTCATGTTCACCATTTCTTTCTTCTCCTGGCAGAACTGCTCGATGGCTTTGATCATCCCCAAGCCCATCTCGATGCAGCAGTAGGCATGATCTGCCCGGGGCTCGGGGCAGCCAGCCACGCAGTAGTAGCAGTCTCCCAAAGTGCTGATCTTCTCACATTTAGTGTCCTCACACAGACGGTCAAAGCGTCCAAAGAGGTCGTTCAGGAGCCCCACCAGGGCGTGGGCTGATTTGTTGGCGCTCATTTTCGTGAAGCCCACGATATCTGCAAACAAAATACTCACTTGCTCTATCTGCTGCATTTTAAAAGGACGGAATATTATAGGGGTTTTCTGTATGGAGGGCTTCTTCTTCCTGTTTTTAGGGCTTGAGGTGGAATGACGTTTGATGGAGTTTTCACTTTCATCATCCCCCTGCTTCATTAAGTCATCAGCTATTATTCTTGGCATAACAGAATGAATCATCCTCTCTTTCAGGGCTTTTTCCACTTCCAAGTCTTTTCCATGCATGATGGATTGCCCCACTTTCAGGAATGTGCTTCTTGATCTGACTTCGGACATGATAAATAAATGAATTCCGATGGCGTGGATGCAGACATGCAGGAAGGCTTTACTCAACAGCTCCCAGTAAACCGCACCAGCTCCCAGAGGTGTGAAACAGTTCTCATCGCGGAAGTGATAACCAAAGGTCTCAAAGAGGACCGAGTATGACAGTCCCAGAAACAAGCTTAAATACAGGGGTAAGTGCATCACTGTGTAAAGCAACAAGAGCACTTCAATACACATAGAAAAACTGCCCACTTGAGAAAGACAAGTGTCAGTGGGATCTGCCGGGGGAGTCCGGTTGGACATGTCACCACTTCCTGAGACAGGCTTCAGAGCCTGGAACTGCGGAGCAAGGGTCAGAGCAAACACCAGGAGGGTGAGTATCAGCGAAGTCCATACGTAATGGCGGGCATAAGTCTTAGTGAAAGTGAACACAAAAAAAGCTACACATACCAGGAGGAAGCACAGAGCCGGCACCATGAAAACAATCTGTTTCTCTCTCATGTGTATGCCGAAGTAGATGCCCCAGAGCAGACAGGCCACGCCGATGTAGAAGAGGGCATAGCGAAACCTGCGCTGGGTCTGCGGGAAGCATCTCTCCATGCAAGCCTCCTCCAGGTTGTTGGAGTCGAACTTGGGGTTCCACCACTTGGAAGAGGCCCTCTCGAAGAGCTGCGGCAGCTTCTTCTGCCGGCGGAGGCCAGAGCCACCGCCGCTCGCTCCGCCGGCTCGGCGGGTGCCCCCTGACTCCCCCGAGCTGCAGCTGGAGGAGACGCTGTACTTGCAGTGCTTGGAAGAGGTGCAGCCCTGGTGCTGCTTGGGGTTGATCTTCACCGTCACGCTGTTGCTGTCCCCGCTGGAGTCGCAGCTCACCTCGGTGCTGTGGTGATGCAGCAGCTGCTGGTGCGGTGGGGAAGCCATGTTGTCAATTCCTCCTCAAGAGCCCGCGCCGGACTTGGGTCTCTGAGGTTGTCGAAGCCACCGGGCTCCTCGCAGAGTCGCCTCTAGTCTCCTCCGGTCCCCGCCGCGTAGGGGCGGCCGGGCAGCGCCGCGGCGATCGGCCGGGAGGGGACCGCTCCTCCATGTCGGCTGCAGCTGCCTGCCGCTTCCTCCCCGCACGGCCGCCGACGAGGGGCCGCCTCCCGCCCTCAGCCACCCGCCCAGCCGGGACGGCAGCAGCAGCCGCTCCCGTCTGCTCCGCCTGCCCGCCCGTCTGAGGGGAGGAAGGGGAGCGCGGGGACGCGCTCAAGCGGCCGCCACCATCTTCCTCACGGCGCGGGGGGGGGCGCGGGGGGGCTGCGGGAGCGCGCCCCCGCTGGCCAATTGGGCGCGGCGGCGCGGCGGGAGCGCGCCCCCCCCTACACACAAACACACACTTTCCGCGGGGCGCGGGCAGGAGCGGGCACGGTCTCCTCAGAGAGGGATGGGCGTGATGGTAATGGTACTCTCCGTGAGGCACGGGCGGGACAGCGAGGGGTAGCGGGAGCCGGGCAGCCCCTCAGCGGGGCCAGCCCGCGGGGCCGGGCGTCGGGGTTCCCGGGCTGCCCCCGCCACCGCCCTCCCCACCGGCTGACATTTGCCATGCGCAGACAACACGCACTTCACCAAACAATTCAGCCCGAACCCCGCTGCAAACTCGCTGGCTTATTTTTCTCCTCGTTCTCCGCTTGTTTATGGCTGACGCTATCTCGCCTGCACCGCTCCCTCGGTTTCATTATCTCTTCTCGCAGATGGACCGTGGCTTTCCTTTCCTTCTTCACAGGGCTTCTCTCTGCTGGTGCTAGAGCTCCCTCTCCTCTTCCCAGCTCTGCATCCCTCACCCTTGCTCACAGGTGATGTTCCCAAGTTGGTCTCACCTCATCCCTCTCAGCTGCAGCCCCAGTTCTTCCTGCTGTGGCTTCTCTTTCCGTGAATCCCGTTTACTTTTTTCCGGGTGAGCCTTCTCCAGCCAAGCACTTCACTCCAGCCGTCCGTCCTCCTGCAATGTCTCTAAAGGACACACCGTCCCATAAAATAAAGCAAATGGCGCTAATATAATAATAGTAATATTGTGGCCAGCGGGACCAGGGCTGTGGCCATCCCCTGTGCTGGGGCGCCTCCAGTCCCGGGGTAAGTTTTTGGTCCCTCGAGACGAGACAGACACGGAGGCGCTCGGAGTGTTCTGGGAAGGGGCTGGAGCCCCAGGAGCGGCTGAGGGAGCTGGGAAGGGGCTCAGCCTGGGGAAAAGGGGTCTCAGGGGGGCCCTTCTGGCTCTGCACAGCTCCCTGACAGGAGGGGACAGACGCCTAAGGGTTGGGCTCTGCTCCCAGGGATCAAGGGACAGGATGAGACAGCCTCAAGTTTGCCAAGACTGGTTCAGATGAGATAATGGAAAAAATTCTGTACTGGAAAGGTGGTCAGACATTGGCACAAGGTGCCCATGGCAGTGGTGGAGTCACCATCCCTGGAAGTGCTCAAAAAATGAGCGGACATGGTGCTTCACAATATGGTTTAGTGGGCACGGTAGTACTGGGTTGGAAGT
Organism: Thryothorus ludovicianus; assembly: GCA_013397245.1. NCBI lineage: Eukaryota > Metazoa > Chordata > Aves > Passeriformes > Certhiidae > Thryothorus > Thryothorus ludovicianus. The sequence goes on from VZTB01000960.1 coordinate 285,159, forward strand.
TGGACTCAATGGCCTTGGAGGTCTTTTCTAGCCATAATGATCTATGACTTTCTATACTCTTTTTCAAAAATAGTAACAGAAAATCTGTGGCCACAGTTATTGAAATTGAAACCTGCCCTATTTTCCATTTCCTTTGTAAAGATGTCCTGTAAACATTCTGTAACATATGTTTCTGTTATTATTATTTAGAAGAAACTTGTATTTCCTGTATTGTATGCTCAAATATCAAAATAATCTCTAAAAAATTCCAATCAATAGCAGTAATTGTTCTGGTTTTGCTGTGACATAGTTGTCTTTTGAATTCCAGCTAATGGCTCAGCTGATCAATATTTTATAGCAAGTGCTGCTTACCATGCAGCTCTTACATAAACACTGTTGGGAAGAGAGAAATCCCTGAGCTGACAGAGCAGAAAGGCAGGGTGGCCTCCTGGGCTTGGCTATTAATTGATAGATTTACTAAAACTTCTTTCCAACCTTTTTATTGATTCATCTAAATACACTTTAAGTTACATTTTTGCTTCACACAGGATGATGAAATTATTTAATCTGAAGGATTAAATAATCTGAAGGATTCAAAGGCGTGGTGGGAAAAGGAAGAAAATTGTNCAGGATTAAAGAAGTGAAACAGCTGCCAAGGATTCAAAGGCATGGTGGGAAAAGGAAGAAAATTGTTTACTTCATTGACAGAGAACTTATGGTAAAACTACCTGTGTTTCTGGGGTTTTTTTATGCAAACCTATAAGATTTCTGTTGGGTGATTTGAACTTAGAGATTTAAGAGGTACTGGAATTCCAGCATAGATGTTTTTTTGTATTGTTTCCCCACGCTCCATAAAGTGGGACTTTGTATGTTCTTAGAATAAACATAATCACAGAATCACATCAAAGATACTGGCTACATCACAAGTTTTCACTGAGTGACCCACATGATACCAAATTTTGTCTGCCTGCTGGTCAGAGACAGCTTTTGATCTCCAATAATAAAATAGTTCCTCTTTCCCAGCTTTTGTTTATGGGTTTGACGGAGGGAGATGGGGCAGAAGGGGACATCTGACTTGTCAGACCCTCCTTTGATAATCCATATTTCAGGGTTGTGCAGAATCCTTGCTCCCCCAAGGAGCTCTCATTAAACTTTTAACCTGTAGAGTCCCATCTTGCTCCTCCACTTGATCTTTTGGATGGAACAGTCACCCAACAATCACCGGCCCAGCCATTCCCCACATTCCCCAGTCATTATCAAGTTCCATGGAAACACCCTTTATGTGATATCAAGGAACAGTTCACTTTCATTAGCTCTGTTCTGGCTGGGACAGATCTCGTGCTGTCTCCTGAAACACTGAATTTTTAATTTCACTTTGCTTTTATTGTGTAAGTTTTCCTCTGTTGAATTCAAGTAGTAGATTAAATACATGAAGCAGAAAACCACAAATGCCAGTGATGCTTGGATTCATTTTAAGTGTGACTGAGATTTGTTTTAGAGAGCGAGAAGTGGTTTGAGGTTGCATTTGTTATTTCCTCACCACCACCACCTTCTGATTTGTTTTTATCCAGTTCGGGTGTAACAGCCAGTGTGTCCCTCTAAGGCGTCACCTGAGAGGGTCATGTCTGTGACATCTCTTAAGGAAGATGCTTCCTCTGGATCACTTTCTTAGTGACCACACTGAGTCATCTATCCTGGTAGAGCTGGGAGCCTCCATGCAGTCTGGATCTTGAGTTCTGGCTTCATTCTGGACTTGCTTGTGCTGGTTCCCTGTGGAGAACTCTGAGCACCCTTCCAAAATACTCCAGAGACTGAGTTAGAGGAAATAATTCACAGAGCAATAGCTGGGCAAATGCAAATCATCCTTGCAGAGTTCTTTTGACTTCAAGCCACTAAATATACACATTTAGTCTATGGAACTGAATTTACTTCCCCTCTCAGAGGAACAAGCTTTGTCAGCTGTAATGATGAGCTGTTGTTTGACGTTCATAATATTGTACTTCACTGCTTATCTGATGGAGCCACGCAAAGCTATTTAGGGGGTTCTGAAATGTGACAACCCACATGATGCTTTTTTAGACTTCACAAACCGCCTTCAGGAGGCAGGAGAATATGACATGGGAAGGGCTGGCTGGAACAACGGCGTGCCTTAATGCCAGCAGGGTTCCTGTAGCTGGGGAGGAGGAATGCTCTTTGGAAGTTTGCAGCTTTTGTTGTGTGCAGCCAAAGGAAGAACTCGCAGCCTGAAAGAAGAGGCATCATGGATGCCTTGGGTGGGGACTGTGGGGATTATTGATCCTGCCTGGAAACAGCATGAAGATGGAGGCAAATATGTTGAAACCTGTTTGGACTACCCACAGACAGAAGAGGGCTCAAGGGAGACAGCTCAGAGGCCTCATTTCATGTTATCTTGCCTTAATAAACAGAAAGATCTCACTTTCTGATAAACTTCTATATCTCCCTCCTTGCTGATATGCGTAGCGTTCATTGCAAACTATGTTTTGAATCCCAGAAGCCTCCAGGTGAAAGAACTCATTCAGAAAAACCAAAACTCAACAAATCTTCTGGCTTCTGTTCCCAGACGAACAGGTAAACATTGGCAAATATTGTGAAAGACTGTTAATCCTCCATGATTTTTAAATTTATAAAGAATCACAATGTTTATTTCATTTTTCCATAGCAGAAGAGCACAAGGATTTACCTTTAACATCAGTTCCCTATGAACCCCTGGAAGCTGAATAAATGGGTGATGCATTCTCACTTCCTTGTGGCCAGGTTGATTTTGTATTCTGTGTTTTCATCCTTCTGAAATTGCTATTCAATTTATTCATATTACTGAGAGGATTTCATATCCCAGATGAGGTGCACAGATTAAATAAGCAAGTAAGCAGTAGAAGATCTTTTTATGTGACTCAAGAGGGAGGATAAATCCCAGTTTGTATGAGTGGGAATCTCTGGCTCCCCTGGGACCAGGATTTTACTTGCAGGCTTTATGGTTGTCTCATTGGAATGGTCTTTTTGCCAAAAGCAATGCAGAATATTCCACTTATCTGACAAAATGTCTGCCACCAGGAGGTGACTTCACTCAAATATACATTTTTTTAAGATGAAGACAAACTTAAATTTATTGCTCATTCCATTCATAACCAAAAGTTCTCCTGGCTTGCCAAACTGCTGAATCAGCTTGGGTACCTCACCCTTGAGTCAGCACAGCCCAAAATAGAAACTTGCTCCATTTCCGAAGAGAGGAAGCACCACTGTTGTCTGCAAATACAGCCACAACTGACAGGCAGGGACTTGCATGGCCCTCTGCTGCTGCTGCTGCAAAAAAAAAAAAAAAAAAAAAAGGCACTTTCTTATTCAAAATAGGAAAATAGGAATATTGGGGTTGCTGGGACTGGGACTGTGTGGATGTAGAAGCCCCAAGGAATAAAGAGCAAGAGAAGGACTTTACAAGTGGCAGACATCATTGATGTCACCTAGCCTAGCCCAGCATCAAGCTCCCGCTCCACCTGCTTGCAGTTTCTCAGAACATACTCAGGAATTAGGGAGGCAACAAACAGGCTATAACCAAACTGAAGCAAAGTCTTAAGCCATTAGGAAATAATGGCAAGAAAACATGGAAGAAGCTCTAAAACACTGACTGGAGATCTGCTACCAGCATTCCCAAGGTAGAGCTGAGTCAGTCCTGCTGCTATGAGGTAACTCCACTTTATAGCACAGCATAAAACAGCAAAAACCTGGGGAAATGACCAAGAGCTGCAGTCAAATAGTGGGAAGTGACGCTAAAGTCATCTGTAGGACTTCATGAGTAGGTGGAAGGCAGTGAAAAGGCACATAAAAACAGTCCTCTATGTGATAGAAATAAGGGAGGATTTTCTGTGGCTCCAAGTCAGGACAAGAAGTAGAAGCATGAGGATAATGTGAATTCACTTGATCTGCCTTTCTCAAGCTCTACAGTTTTTTCTCTTACAAATGAGCACATGTAGTATTTGGCATCCTACAAAAGGACCTCCATTGTCAAACAGCACTGGGGTTCCCCCTTCCCATGGGTACTCCTGGTTTTCCTTTCCTGCATGCTGCAGGATGGTGTCATGTTCTTCCTGGTCCAAGCAAACTACTGTTTCTGGTGTTTCTGTTAAACATCTGAACTGGCTCTATTTTTCACAAGGAAAAACCATTCCAGCAGACAGACAAAAATCAGTAACCGCTTTCAAACCATGGGCAGATGAGATGTGATCCTTGGCACAGGATTTTCCTGCAGTACTATGGAGGAAGGTGTAGATGTTTGAAAACTTTGTCATTTCTGTGACAGATGTGAAGGTTGCAACACACAATTTTACCGTTTTCATATTTTTGCCACAATGCAGTTGCAAATTGAAATGTGTTTTATATTGAGTGTTTTGGATTATTCAGTTGAAAAGAGGTGGGGTAAGGATTTACAGGTGTAGTTACAGGGTTATGCAATCACCTCGTGCACACACTGCGGGTCTGGGAGGAAGACTGGCTGCAAATCCACAGAAAACCCCAGCTAAGAAATTGCATGTGCCACAAGCAAGTACACAGCGTAAAACTTTGTGGAACATTTGCTCTGTGTGCACCAGGCCCTTTTTAAATTTAGATTTCTGGGAAGAAGAGAATTGCTGGGGCATTTTTGTGACATGATCCCTCGTCTTGGTTGATCCGCGATGGAAAGGTGACCCCGAGCACGGCTGAGCTGGGAATGGATCTGGTGAGAGCCACTGCTGTCTGAGCCAAGCAGAGTGTTCCCAACTGCATCCCTGAATAGATTCATTTGCTCTTTCTCTGGCTCTATTTTAGCCACAAATCTGTTATTGTGCCCTGTGGGTGCCAACATTTTTTTTAAATAACCAATCTCAGTAATATTGGATTTCTGGTGTGCTTTTTTTTCCCCCCAAAGGGTTGAAGTGAACGTTCTTCTCACCAATACCTAGGACTTCACCTGTGTGGCTGTAACTCCGGTGACATTCAGAAAGATACATGACCCTCACTCCTTCAGTGGAGCAGGTATGTCTCAGCAACTTAGCAATGATATGACAAGTATGAAGTGGAAAGCATTTAGAAACTACTGTACCATTTTTTAGTTTGTATTTAAGACGATTTCTACGTACTTTTGTGTTCTCAAGCTTGGAAAAAGTCCACTTCTGTTTACAAACACAGGATCCAGTCATTAGTTCAATTTATTGTTCTGGTGGTAGGATTGAGACTTGGATAAAACAAGAAAAATTCATACAGGGCAATTTATAGACTCAAACAATCATGGAATGGTTCGGGTCAGAAGGGACTTTAAAGCTCATCTTGTTCCAACTCCTGCTGTGGCAGGGACACCTTCCACTACACCAGGTTGAATGTGAAAGCAAACACCTTCCAAAAACTCATGTTTAAAACTGAGCATGAATGTGCCTTGTTCTGTTTCCAGAGGAAACAAAATGGGAAGAAAATGTTGCTGAGAACACTAAAACATAACACTTTGGCAGAGGTGGTTATTACATCCTCCAGACATTTTTACCTGTGGTGCTGCCCTGACACTCGTGGTGTATTGTGGATATAAAACGTGAAGTCACTCAGGACTGGGTGCTGCTGGTTGTGAACGAGGCAAGTACCTAAATACCTTTAGGAAGAGGTGAGAGGGAGTGTTTGCTTCCACAGGGGAAGGGGAATAGTGATTCTGAGAACTGAAAAGGCAGCAAATGTTTGTTAAAAAGGGGAGTTGGGGAGCAGGACAAGGTGGCACATGGAACACAGTGAAAGGTCACAGAGGGAGAAATGCTACAATAAAGCATTTATTGGCTAAATGTTACCAGGCTTTAGGAATGGGGCCCTATTCCTTTTATAAACTGTGAATCCCTTTGACTTGGGTGAATGGGAGAACCGACAGTCACAGTCAATAAGCAAAAATCACACCCCTGTGCTTTGTGGCACAGGTTAAACTCTCAGTGGAGCAGTCAGGGAAAATCCCATGACAGGCTTTCCAGCAATTTCCCACCAAAGGCTTCCTCCAGACTGCAGCTTCCAGAAGCTCTGAATGATTTATACCTGTGAGAACTGCTCAGAGGTTTTTTGGTAGATTCAGAGAGATGAGTTACTCACCAAAGGGAACTTGGTACAGACCGTGCTACTATGTGTGATCTCATGCCTAAAACTGTCCTACATCTTGTCTATTTATTTGGGAAATTAATTTCTAGAACATTTGGAAAACAAAACTGGGAGTTGAAATTGCCTTTCGATATTTCTTCAGTCCAAACAAAAAAACCAAACAAACAAACCCATTGTGTGTCTTATGTGTTCAGTCAAAACATCTCAGTAATTAATGTTAAATTGCTGAGTACCTGGAGAACTTGTTCCTGAATAAGCTACAAAGCTGAAGCCTGGCTGAAAATATTAAAGTGAGGTATCCCACCATCTTCAGCGGAAGGATTTTCCATGCTTCTGCAGTGATTTCGGGAAGCAGGGACTTGTGACCAGAAAAAGAGAAAAGGCTCCAGCCATGCACCAGGGAAGTAGGGACTGAGAAGTAAATTGATTGTGCTAAAAGGCTTTTTCCTGTCTGCTCATTTATCCTCTTTTACCATCCCTGTTTCCATTCCTTCCTCAGCTTTGTTGCTGTTGAAGACCAGGGAAAATATTCTATTCCCCTTTCACAGCTGTAACACATATTCATTAGGTCTCATTGTATTATAACTCAAATAACTATTGCCATGTTTGATTTTTTATTTGGACCATTTAAGCTCTTAATGAAGAATTTGCCCTTCATCTAGATCTCTTGCTTCCCTTTCTCATTGCATTCAGTTCACAGTCTAGTCCCATGGACTGCTTTAAAGACATTTTTGAGTGGAAATGGATGGATTTTTACCCAATTTTTCCTCCTGCCCTGTCTCACCCCTCCAGCTGCACTGCTCGGACCAGGAGGCACCAAGTCCATCACTTTGCTATAGCCTCAAACTCCTCCTTCCAAGCCAGAAATGTGGACAGGGCTCCTGGAGAGATTATCATCTTCCTAACCTCAGCCTGAGTGCAAACCAGCCCACAGCCCACCTCTGTCCCTAGATGAGCAATTGTGCTTCTCTAACCACAGAGACTTCAGCAACACGGAGTCACTACCTTCATTTTTCCCCAAAAAGGCAACACACAGCAGTGACAGCTTAGTGGGAGGATGTTTCTTTCTCCAACAGAACAGAGCTTCAGGTGGCCACTGCCTGGAGCCCACCGCCTCTGCACTGCTCAGTGTCCTAGGAGAGGATGCAGATGTAGAATTTTTGGGCTGAGGTCTTATTTAAATTATATATTAGACTGAAAAATGAACATGCAGGAATGAAGGATGCTTCCAGTGCCTGTGGGTGCTGCAGCAGCGTGGGGCTGACGGCAGAGATGATCTGGGCTGCTCCATCCTCCCCCTGCATCTCAAGGCAAAAACGTAGCAAACACCATGGTCTGAAAGAAGTCCCTTTTATAGGCCTCAAATCTTACAGAAAATAAAGAGATACAAGGCTGAAGAAATCTCTTAGGCTGGAAATGTGTTCAGTGTTTCTGCAGAATAGGGAGAGCACAAAGCTTCACTTAGCAAAAGCAGCCAAATCTACTGGACTGTGGGGCTGGAAGACTCTTATGTCTAGCAAGTAATAACTGTCTTTAATTAGCTTTGTTTACTGGATAGATGTCAATGTCAAGCTCTCTCAGTGAAAAGGGCAGAATGTCCTTAGTGGGAAATGTGATTTTTGAAGCCTGACAACATAAAACCAGCGGGAAGGTTTGTGCTCAGACTGCTGGGGAGAAAAATCACCTTTGGCTCAACAAAACAGGAAGGATTTCAAGCCCACAGCAGAGGTTTTTCAAGAAGCTAATGAAAATGGAGGATTATAGTTTAAACTGTTTTGCAATCACTGGCCTCAATCCTGCAGACACTTTTCACACACACTCAACTTTATATCTGTGGTTGGTTTTGCTGACCCTCATGGGATTATTGACACCTGGAGATAGAAGTGAAGGCCAGGCTGTCTACTGAGCAGAGTTTAAACTGTAGCATTTTAATCAAAAAAATGACATTACATCAAGGTCTGCATAATCGGCTCATTGGGATCCTTTATGTTTGAAAAAAGAAACCCTGAGAAATTCAGGAATTAAGATTCATAAGGTGGTCTCAGATCTGCTCCCTTGTGTGAATAGGACCTTTTGTTATGCTGGATCACAGCACTGGGCCACAAAACTTATTCTGCAAATATTATAAAAACCTCACCTTCATAAAATTTGAATCTATGGCTCACACGCAAATACTATCTGCATTTCTTTCCTCTCTGAAAAAATTATATTTGGCCACTACCTGAGACTGAAAGATTTCTCCTTATCAATAGAGAGTAAGTAATTGGGAAAAAACCCGTTCTATATTTTTTTTTAATTTTGATTTTTTTTTCTTTTATATCTTGGGAGTATATTGTACCTGCCATGAAACAACTTTTTGAAACTCCTGAAACAGGAATAAATCCCCTCTGCAAGCTCTGGTTCCACCATTTATCAGGCTGTTAGTGCAGGAGCCAAACTGCCATTGGGCTGACTCACATTTTGGCATTTTGTGTTTATATACATGATGATGATGTTTGCAAGCAACATGGGAAAAACCCTGTGTTCATCAGCACCATGATCCCAGCAAAACCTTTCCCTCCTCAGCTGTATCCCCAGAGCCTGGGGATGTGGCCAGAGCCACAGTCTGGTGTTGTCACTGTTGTCACCACTCTTTGCCACTCATCACCCACAATCCTCATGTTGCATCCCAGACCTCCAGCTGGCCAGGGCCTGCAGCTGTCAGAACCCCTGATCTGCCCAAAATTAGGTATACCTGATGCTCCTCTGCCCTGCCCATCCATCCTGACCCTCTGTGATTCTGCCAGCATCCTTTGTGGTTCTGCCAGCTTTGGTACTCAGGACACCTTTCACAGGATCTTTATCCCCCCAGCCCCAAAATTTTCAATGAAGTATTCCTGGCACTGGTATTATCCTTCATAACAGGTTTATTTTTACCTTGTTTCCCCTTTTTATCTCCAACTCCCTTGCCCTAAGTCTTATCTTAGTTTTTTTGCTTTTTCCCAGGCTTTAAGGACCTGATGGGGACTCTGGCCACTCAATGACCTGGCAGACCTGGCAGTATGTGGCTGTCATTCCCACCTGCCTCTCCTGGCATTACCTAAACTTTAACCACAACTTCTGACTGCATCACAGTCCTGCTGGTCGCTGGGGAGAAGAGGCAGAAGAGTTTGTCCCTTCAGGCCCTGCCACCATTGCTCCTCTCAGTGTCCTCTGACTCTGGCTGACCCATCACCACCTGCCCCAAATCCCCCTCTGACATCCTGCCTCATCCTTTTCCAGGTGAAGAACTAAAGCTGGAGTAAAACAGGGAGAAAATGCCATGGAAAAACCCCATCCTGGGATGCAATAACCCCCCAGCTTGTTCAGCTTTGCCACATGATTGTGCTTGTTGGCACAGCACTGCCACAGAGCTCGTGCTGTGCTGGGCCCTGTAGGGTTGGGCTGGCTCTCCTGGAACATTTGGCTGAGTCTGTCACCATTGACCTAAGCAGGAGCAGGTCTCAGCTGCTGAAAATCCTATCCAGATCTGCTGCAAAGTGGAAATAATTTGTTAAATGCTTTATATTGGAGCAGTAGCACCCCTTCCTCTTGCAGAAGCATTTGGATTTCTGCCCACAGAGAGGACCAAAGAGAGCATCAGGATACAGCTAGGTGAGCAGATACCCAGAGCACAGCCTTGATTTTGGCCAGGGCTGGAGCTGCAGCTGCAGCTGACATGAACTTTCCACCAGTGGCAATGGGTCAGAGGCAGCTGGGGCTCCTTTCCTCCCCTCTCCAGCCCTTGCCTTTGGGAGCTGTGGGCAGGATTAAGGAGAAAAAGCGATGTATAGGTCATGGGAAGAGGGAAAACACAAGCAGCTCGGGCAGCCGAAGAGGAAACGGGGGACACAGATGTCTGTGGAAAGCTGAAGCCACTTACAGAGGATGCGTTTACTTGTATTTCCTTCCAGTAGAGCTTAATTGCAATGTTTTTTAATGACAGGTAGGATGGGAACTGGGCTTCTGCCTAAGCACTTCTGTGTCCTGCATGAAAGTGCTGAATTTAATATTAACAACAATTAATCACAGCTACGGGGAAGCAGCTGGCAACATTCCCTGCCCTGGGAGTGCTCAGTCTGCATGCTCAGCCCCACCAAACCCATCCCCTGGCCAATGGCACTGGAAAGTCACAAGGAAGCAGGGGCCTTCCCTGTGCTGCTGAATGTTGATCCAGAGCTGAAGTGGTGGTTGCACCAGCACCCCCTTTCCATTCCCACTAACAGCCTTTGATGGAAATACAGGTGGTTTTGGACACCTCTTGTCTCTCCCGTGAGTAGGAATTGGCCACTTGCCACCATCTCACCCACATTCCATTTTCCCTCCCTCTGCCCCAAAAGGCTACTGGGATAATTCTAGATCAGAGCAGTCCATGTGGGTTAGGGTGGATTGCAGGTTTGCCGGGATGCTGATGGATTCCTCCTGTTATTGATACTGTGACTCCCTCTCTCATTAGCAGCACTAATTGCTCATTGCATGTTTTGCACAGGTACATGAGTACCTTGGAACAGCTCATCTTTGCATCCTGTAATTAAATGGCCACTAATGAACGTGTTAGAGAAGGAGCAGCCGAATGTTGCAGTCCATGCTGGGCATCCATAGAATAACTGCTGGGAATTCACTGCGGTGTGGCACCAAGATGCTGCCTGGGCTGCAGCAGCTCCTGGCCAGGGACAGCAGCCTGTCATCCCTCTGGCCTCTGCTCTGCTTAGAGGTACCTGCAGGTCCTGGCCCAGCCCCCCATTTTTCAGGGGTAACATTTGCTGGATACCTCATGGAATGAAAATCCCCTTCCCAGGGCTCCAGGCTGCCCTGGCTCCTCTGATGCTTGCCCTGAATATGATGTATGTGTACTAAAGCAAATGGTGATCCCTTGGGGCCAATATCCCATCTTTTCCCATCTCCCTCAAGCAGACAGTCCCTTTGGAGATTCCTTTTCCCAAAGCAGACAGCTCCAGAATCAGGCTTGCTCCCCTTCCTTCACTGTGCCTCCTCCAGGAAACACTGATGTCACAGTTCTGGGTCTGAACCCCTTTGCAGCCTGCAAATCCTCCTCCCATGGAGATGTGTGGATGTGGCACTTGGGGACGTGGTTTGGTGGTGGCCTTGGCAGTTTAGGATTAACAGCTGGATTTGATGATCTTAGATGGCTTCTCTAACCTGTAATTCCATTGGTGTCATCTGAGGGAAGTGCTCCCAAAGCCCCTGCACACTCTTCAGGACACAGCTTTACTTGCCTTCTTGGTTCGGTGTCCTGCACATCTTGGGCAAAATGTGTTGATTTTGGGGTTTTCCACAGACACAAACTGACTGCAGTGCTCTGGTTTGAGGCAGGAGGTGTCTGTCCCACATGTCCTGAATCCACACACTGCACATCCACGCATGGGAGTTCCTGCCTTACTCCCTGCAACTGCGCTGCCTCAGCCAGCTCCAAGCCTGAGCCTAGGCCCTGTGCTGGGAGAGATGCCAGAGGGCTGGGGTCTGTGCAGCCAGGGTGCTCTTGGGGCTGCATGAAGTTCCCCAGACCCAAAAAAGAAAGGACTTACATGGAAGGGGTGTTTTGTCTGCTCCAGTAACTGTAAATGGCAGCTTGAACCAGTCAGGCATCTGCTGCCAGCAAGGAGAGTGACAACCCCAGCTCTGTGGTGGACAACCAGGTGGGCAGATTTTTGGGACCACCTGGGCAGGGGGTGAGCAGCTTCATAAGCATGTCACAGCCACTGGGGTCTTGGCAGTTGCAGCACAGGGAGTTTTGGGGGGCAAGGTTTGGAAGGGGTTTGGCCCCAGTATTGGATGCATGGGAACAGCAGGAAACAGACTGGGTGGGGACCTCTACCGTGCAGCAGGCAAAGCACCAGGGCTCCCCCGGCTCCCTGCAGACCTTTCCAAAAGCTTTTTTTTCTGATGATTTGATGCAGGATATTTTCACGTCTGCAAGAGATGCCACCGAGGGGCTGAGGTGGTGGAGGACAATCAAAAGGGACTATAAACCCCTTGGCTGGTGTTTGAGAAACTTCAGGAGACCTTCAGAAAACTTGGTGGGAGCACCCTGGGCGCTGGCAGGATCCGGCCACCGCCAGGCTCTCGGCAGCACCGGCAGCTCTTCCCCAGCAATGTCACTATGATAAATGTTTGTCTTTTCCGTCCAAGAGATACAGCGGAGCTGCTGCCAGCACCATGTCTCAGTGGAATTGGGGTTCAAGCTGCCAGGAGTTTTACCGGCTCATGATTCACATCTTTACAGCAGCTTTGGAAGGAAAATGCACTCCTCGCCAGGCAGACCTTCATGCACGTCAAGATGCCACAGTTTTTCCAGGCTTTCCGAAGGAAGCCACAGCCAAATGAGACATTCCTTCTCTTCTTCCAGCTTTCTTGGAACAATCTTCTTTGATTAGTGAGTGAGACAGATAGTTGGAAAGAAAGACAGACAGACAGGCCGGGAATAGGGTTTTAATGAGCAGTTTGCGTGAGCCCCAGTCGCCAGTGGGAGGGTACATCCATCCACCCCTCTCTGGGTGACTGCTGAGAGCCCCCTCTCAGTACGCTGTGGCCCCCCACCCCTTTGTCCTCCTTCATGGTCCCCAGCCCCCGTCCTCTGTGGTACTCCACTCCTGCCCTCCTCTATGGTCCCCAAATCCCTGCCCTCCTCCATGGTTCTTAACCCCCTATCCTCCATAGTCCCAACCAAGTGTCCTCCTCCATGAAGGAGGACAAATCCCCCTCTTTCCTCCGTGTTCCCCAACCCCCTTGCCCTCTGCTGTGATCCCCAATCCTGGGTTCTCCTCTGTGGTTCCTGACCCCTGCCTTCTGTTATGGTGCCCAGACTGCATCTGCTGAAGCAGGTGGGATCTGTCTCACCAGGGAGGATCACACTACCCCGAGGCACAAAGCAAAGGAGTTGGGGTTCGCTTTGCCTCTTGGGCCTGTGGCACAACGAGACAGCTTGGAAAAGAAGCCAAATGACTCAGGCATGGCTGGCAGGTCCTGTGCAAGGGACAGAGGCCAAAGTTGGGGTGCAGGGAAGGAGATGGGAGTTCCTGCCTTACTCCCTGCAGCTGCACTCCCTCAGCCACCCCAGTCACGGCGCTCTCTCCCACAGCAGGAGGAGAAACAAAGCAAGCATCTCCAGGGAATGTGGTTGGAAAATACCAGGTTTTATTAGACAGGCTGATGTTCAAGCTGACAGTTTTATCCCAATGCACATGATCACGGGCATCTACAGGGCCTGTGTCCCAGCTCCCTCCCTCCCACAAAGCTCTTGGGCAAGATGTTCATCCCCCAAATGCTGGGGGTGGGGGGTTGGAGTTTCTCAACAGAGTGAAAATGTCTCCCTACTCCCCATTTTTCCACTCCCAGATTCCCAGAGGTCTCCTAAGAAAGCTCAGTGACAACTGGGCTGGGAACTGCAATCCTCTTGGGACTGACAGCCACTTGGATCCGTGGGAGAGGAGGCATCTCAGTGGCAGCATCTCCCTGAGGCAGCACAGAGCTGGGTCAGTGTGTGTCACAGGGAGCAGGGAACAGACCACCAATGCCATGGCTTTGGAAGGAGAACCCAAAAGAACTGTACTGAGTGGGGAGAAGGGTTTTGGCTGTCATGGGGAAGCCCCATCCAGCACACAGGCACCAAGGCTTTGCATAGAGTGTGCAGGGCAGAGGAAGGAAGCAGAGGAGGCGATGAGGGCTGGAAAATAAAGCAAGTAAAAGGAAACCAGAGAAAGGGTGGGGAGAACTATGGGAGTGGCCTGAGAACAGAGTAACCGTGCCTTCAAGGTCAGTACTCCTTGTGGGACAGGGGGCCTTTCCCTGGGTACCCCATGGGCTTTAGGGGGACAGAGGAACAAGGAAAGAGATGGTGCAATACAGTGCTTGCAAACAACAATGTTTAAAGGTCTTCGCTTTCCGTGACAGTGACACACAGTGTGACAGCGGGAACAGTGACAACATCAGCCAGTTTCTGTTGGTGATTCAATTCCATTAGCTCTTAAAAAACCATGCAGACCAGTCCGACAGAGGAGAGTGAATGACAGATGGAGAAGAAAACTGATGAGCAACGGGATCATGGACAAAAAAGAAAGAACGACAGCAGAGGGGCAGCAGCACTGGGGCAGGTTTGAGACCTCACAGTATTCACAAGCAGATCCCTTCTTGCCAGAGTGCTCTGGCTGCTGCTCTCTCTGACACTGCTTGCCTTCCCTTGCACCTCTGCTCCCTCTGCACTGCAGGCAAAATCCCTCTTCCTGAACCATGGCCTGCCCTGTGCTTGGACATAGATTTCAGTCTCAGCTTCATTAGTTCAAATGTCATGTCCTACCTTGAAGCAGAGGCCAGGAACATTCAAGTCCCTGCAGCAGCATCCTCTCAAACTCACCTGGACTCAAGAGGACTTCTTCATTGCAGCGCCTGGGGGACATGGCCTCCTGCCATAGCTCACATCCTGTTGCACATGTGGAGATGCCCTTCACACCCTCCCCATCACAACACAGCCTTCCATTCCCAGCTTTCTCTTTTTCCTCTTTCATTTCCTTTTTCCTTTTTCTTGCTTTAGCCAGCACCTCCATATCCTCTTGCTCCTGTTAAAGGTAAGTCCTTTTTCTTCAGAGGTTCCCTGGAGGGCAGTGCTTGCTGTGGGTGTTTGGCAGGAGGAAGGACTTTCAGCAGGTCCTTGGTGGGCTTGACGGTGCCAGTTTTCCATCCAGGACAACATCTATCTCCTGGCTGGTTTGGGCTTAGCTCGGCAGACAGCAATGCTGTCCACAAAGGCCAAGTTTCAAGGTCACCTGTCCGTGGGGAACCTCACCCTGCTCTTGTGCTTCCAAACAAATACTCCTTCAGGACTGAGCACCAATGCTCAGAGATGAGCCAACAAATGGCTAAAAAGGGAGGAGTTTGGAAAGCAAGCCCCAGAAACCTGGCTGGACTGTCCTGGGGAGGACAGATCAGCAGGTAGGAAAAAGGGATGTGACCATTTTAACTTCACAACCAATGACCCCCCCCTTCCTGCCTCCCTCCACAGAGCACAAAAACACGGAGGGCTGACTGAGAAAAGAGTAACATGAACTTGAACAAAGGCAAACTGCTAAACCCTCACTCTTGGAGCTCTGCTGGTCCACAGACAAGACTTGCTAGCATGGGTTTTGAGGTTAATGACACACATAGGCATGAAGTGCCTTCTTCTGTGCTGGTCCAGGGAAGGAAACCCTGCTCATGTCTCCTTGAGGGACCATCTGATTTGGGTGCTGGCCCTCCTCCTCCAGCACAGCTCAGCCAGTGCTGGCTGCTCCTTTCCACCCCATTTCTTCCTCTGCCATGGACTTGCAAATCCCATCATGGCTGCCTGTCTGGAGCTACAAACGCCCCTGCAAATGCTCATTCTTAAGTCAAACACCCACATGAAGGCTACAGAAGATCAACTGAGCTGTCAAGTGGAAACAGAACTCACCAGGTGACCTGGAGGTCTTGGAAATAAAAACAAGATCAATATTTGCTGAAATTTGTAGCAGGTTTGTGCCTGAAAATAACAGCTGGGACATGGCCTCTTTTTCCTTGACCAGTGCTCCCAGTAATGCCTGGGTTAGTGTATCACTGTTCTCCCCTGTGCTCTCACGCCGTGCCCTTGTTCTCACTCCCTCATGGCTTCGGGGATGCAGAGGTTGAAATTCCTCTTCATGCACTCTTGGCACCAGTGGAAAAGCAGCTGCAGTCCTGCCCATGCATTGCTCATACTTACAGCTTAAACATTGCCTTCTACTTGAAAGAACAAAGATAAAATGTCAGGAATTCACAGTTTTTTATTCTCTTCCTTATGCCCACCCATCTTCCCCTGCCATTGATGTCAGTGACTCCAAATCCTCATTGTACGGTAGCCTTTGCCAGCGCGGCACTCAAAGAGTTAACAAACCATGGCTTCTTGGACAGATAAGACATAAGCTCATTCACCAGTAGGAACATGTGGACAGTTGGGTTGTGGATCACCTTAGGGTTTCCTGTAGCGATTCTTTGGGGTTTCGCCACAGCCAGTGACGTCGCAGGAGAGGACATTGGGCTTCTTCCCCAATCCGATGCTTCCCAAGAGATCGGGAAGCTCACGGGTGATGGCCTTCTCAATCTTCTCTAGGAAACACCCTCCCATGTAGGAACACTGCTGAGATAGCAGCTTAAAACTGGTGATGGGGTTGATGCCAAAGAAGTCCTTGTAAGCCTCGCGGTTGGGGAGGTCAAATTTGCTGACATTGGTCTTTGCCAGAATGGACTTAAAGATAAAGAACCTGTCAGGATCTTCCACAATGTCCCTGAACACCAGTTCTCCATCGCTAAAGAAGGTCATTTTGTCCTTGTAGGTCTGCAGATAGCGATCGACCAGCAGGGCGTGGATGCGCACCCGGATGGCGTGCTGGCGGATGAAGGCAATCTTGTTTTCCATCCTGTTCTCAATCACCTGGTTGAGATCTTCCAGAAGCGATATCTCTTCTTTGAGGAACAGGTCTCTGTGGGTTTCCGGATGATAGTCGTGGGGCCAGAAGGAGCTAACGTACACCCTGGGCGGCTCTGTGACATTGATGAGAGGAGCCAGGCTCCAGAACAAGGCACCATAGACTCTCATCAGCTCCTGGGTAGCCAGGCTGTCAGCTTTGTTCAGGATGATTCGGATCTGAGACTCGCGGCCCTTCAGCTGACGAAACAGCATCTCCAGCTCCAAGCCCACATCCAACTTTGTGGGGTCGAAGACAACAAAGATGAGATCAGCTCTGTCAATGAACCACTGGCACACGTCATTGAATGGGTAACCTTGAGGAGAGGAAAGAGGGAAATCCAAGTGAGGATGAGTCCCTTCATCAAGGGATTGGTAAACTGAGAGCCTTCTGTGCCTCAGTCCCCATTTGTGTTGCACGGGTTGTGAGGCACAGCAGACTTCCCCTGTAGCCTAGAACTTCTTTCTCACATGCTAAAAACACTTTGGAATTTCTTGGCACCAGAAAGCCATCCCTGGGTGTCTGGGCCTGTGACTGCTTTTCTCTCTCACCCTTATCTCCAGACCTTCCTCCTCCCTGATGCTGACCCCAGGTTCCTGCTGTTCCTGTTACCAGATATCAAATCACAGGATCAGAGAATCATTATGGCTGGGAAAGTCTTCTACGATCATTGAGTCCAACCCCAGCACTGCCATGGCCACCAGTAAACCATGTCCCCAAGTGCCACATCCATACATCTTTTAAGTCCCCCCAAGGGATGGTGACTCCACCACTGTCCTGGGCAGCCCGTATTGTGTCAGGACTCTTCTCCATTGTGCTTCAGCCACCTCTGTCACCTCAGGCCATCATGGCATCTTTTCTTGGGTCCCTTAGATGAATTCAATGAACGCCTACCTCTTTCTTGCTGCTTGCGGTTTTCGATGATGCCCGGCGTGTCCACAAAGGTGACTCGCTCCAACAGTTTGTGGGGGACCTCAATGCCTATCAGCTTCTCCAAGAAGTTCTGCCCAAACTTCTCCAGGGGTGAGAAGGAGCGGGCGCTGTCAGCAGCCATCACGATGCCCTCGATGGTCTTCAGCTTGGGGCCGTGCATGATGACAGTGAACTCGGAGGTGGTGGGTTCTGCCCCTGTGCAGCAACGAGAGGAGCAGCAGAGGTGTGAAATCCATGCCAGGCTATGGACACAACAGGGCTGGCGTGGGACTGGGAGCATTGGGAGCACTGCATGCTTCTCAAGAGATGCAGGGGCAAGGCAAGCAGCATGAAATTCCTGCCCAGACTTCTTGGGAAGATGTCAGTGGGGTTGTTTTCTGTGAGGACTGGTTTCTCTGGAAGTGGCCTGATTGCACAAGGAGTCATGGAGAGCCATCTCCTGGGAGCCCTCATTACCACAGTGCTGATCTGACTGTGGATATCTGCCCTTAGCTGTGAGATGACATCTCTGGGAGCAGGGATGAAAGAAAGGGCATGGCTTTTCTCCTGGAAGGGTGAATTAGCTGACTGCATGTAAGGAGGGATGGGGAGAAGAAAAAGGTAAGTTGCCCTTTTGATGTGACTGCTGCTCATGGTTTTGGGACTGGGAGCTGTGAGGATGTTGTGGGAGAGATGCTCTCCTCCACCCTTGGAAGGGTGGAGACAGGCAGCAATGGAGATCCTGTCTCTCCACATGGCACCGCAGCCAGGTGGCACAGAACAGATCCCAACATCCCTGCAGTAATGAGGGATCGAGGACACACGGCTGGGAATTGCCGACTGCACAGATGTGGAAATGCAGGTGCTGGCACCCCCTTGGCAAAGCAGCGAGTGTGGTACCTGTGTAGAGCTGGTAGGGAGTGTTGTCGAGCCCCAGGAGGTAGTTTATCATGGAGGACTTGCCGACGCTCCACGGTCCCAGGAATAGCACCATGGGCTTGGAAGTGATCTCCCCATCTGCGGAGAGGGGAAATAACAAGAGGAAGTGAAGGAACAATAGCCGTCGCCGCCGTGCCATTAACTGCCGGCCGTAACGAGCATCCCATGTGAGCGGCGCGGTGCTGCTGCCGGGGAAGCAGCAGCAGCAGCCGCCCTTCGGGGCCACCAGCCATTCGCACCATTCGCCAGCCAAGGCAGCCTGGCCGGCTGCGGCAGCGCCGCGGCCCCGTGCTCTGCGGCAGAGCCCACCTCGCTGCCTGACCTTCTCCGAGGCTCAGCCCGTGGACTACGGAGCACTGGAAGGTCTTTCAAGCCTTGTCTCGGTTTGTTTCTGGTTGAGCCGGGTGAGTCCGGGGCTGGCTGCGGGGTGGGGGTGTTGTTCGAAGGCAGCTGCCGCAAAGCCCGGGCCATGCCAAGGGGGCCGTGCCGCAGCCGGGCCCGCGCCTCGTGCAGAGGGAGCTGCCGTGGGTTTGGGAGCAGCGCTGCAGGGCTTGGTAAGCGCGGTGCGAGCCTCGAGCCAGCTGCCTGCAAGCCTTTCCACCGTGCCCTCGCAGGGACCTACCCCTGGGCTGTGCCTCCCGACCCTCTGGCTGAGCAGGAGGTCACTGCCGGGGTGTGAGCTGGGTGTGCGGCTCCAGCTGGGTGTGGGGAGGACAAACAGCCCCGCGTTGGGCTTGGGGAAAGGCAAGAGGAGAGTGAGCTATAATCCCCATCCTGCATTCTTCAAGTCATACGGTTTTCTCCCATCAGGATGGTGACCTGTCCCCTTGCCATGCCATCAGTCCAGGAGCACAGAGGTCCCTAGACACACGCAGCCAGCGCCCCCAGGAGCAATTCCTGCTCAAACAGGACTCATGCAATCAGCTTGTGCCCACACTGCTCGACCAGCCAGCCCCCAGGAACCCAGGTAGGCAGCTGGTGGAGCCAGAGGAGCCCAGGGCATAATGCCAGCCCTCAAGCAGTGCTCAGGACACACGGGAGCTTGTGAATCCAAAACAGGACAAGAATGGAAGTAAAACTAGGAGAGTTCCCGTTGGTGAAAACCAGCCCCATCCTATGCTCAGGGTGGGAGAGGTTGCTGTTGCCCATCCCGTTGCTGTTAGTCTCCCAGCCAGGGGATGGATGACACCAGAGGAGCTGGGAGCTTCTCCTCAGCTTCTCCTCAGCTGGAGGGTCGCCTTCCTCCATGGCCCAAGGCAAGGAGATGCCCTGGGCAAGCTGTGCTGCCCTCACCACCTTCTCTTCATCCCCATGCCTAAGACAGAGCTATTTTCCCTGAGGTAGCTGAGAGCCCCTGGTGCTCCATGGCTGCTACCCATGCAGGAGCCAGCAGCTTTCCAGCAGGCCAGGGATCCATCTCCAAGGTGGGGGAAGCCACAAAGCTCCTGCTGAACTCCTGCCTCGAGGGTGCTGGAGTACACTGCATGGCAGCTTCACACTAAACCCATCTGGCTATGGGAGCAGGCACTGGGGACAACATTCCAGCCTCCTCCTGCTGTATCTGCCCATCACAGGCGCACCATGTCACCTCTGGGGAAGGGAATGGGCTGGGGACATCACTCCATGAGGTACTGTGCAGGGCAGCACCTCTGAAACAGGGGATGCATGGCTCTTCCTGCACCCCACTCCCTGACTGGCAGCTGCAGGAATCCAGCCTTGTCTTCTCATGTGGGACCAAAACAAGTGTTGAAACCTTGGACTCTCATTATTAATCATTCCTCTGCCGCTCTGTTGCCGCTGCTATGCTCCCTTGCCAACTTTAATTAGGTTATGGATGGTTGTTATTATTACTATTATCCCTGTGATGTTGTGCCAGAGGTTTGGGGTGGGTCCCTGTTTGCTCTTTCATAACGCATCCCTGGCCAGGTGTGACTGTGTGAATGTGGGCACCTGTGAGCTCTGGCTCTGCTACACATCCTTCTCTCTGCTCCTCAGAGCCAAGGTGGGCAACGACGTGGGCAGCCCCCCTGCCTGGTCACCCACAGCCCCTCGAGCACCTCTCCACCCTCCATGGGCTGTGTGGGCCGTGCCAGGCACTTGCAACTCTGCAGGAAATGCAGCAGCTGCAAGGAGGTAAGGCTGGGTATGGATGCGCTGCAGCTTGCCCAGAGGCTGGGAGAGAGAGAGCATCTCCCACCCGGGAAGGTGCTGGCCTGGCATCTGTCCCTGCTATGTCCCCGTGCCACGTCTGGCAGCAGCAGTTCGGGTCAGCTTGATGGTCCGGACAGCAGAAAGGAGCTGGAGCTGGCCGGGCGGGGATGGCTGCAGCTCTATCACAGCGGCTCTCTCCAGCCACCCTGTGGCTGCTCGCTCCCAGCTCAAGCTCAGACGAGCCTCAAGCTCATCCCTCCGCAGAGCCTGGGGCTGCTTGGGCTGCTCAGCTCTGGGCGTAGGAGCAGTTCAGATGTCCAAGTAGTTTTCTTTCCTAGAGCAGTGGCTTTCTGTGAGGTTTTGCCATTTAGCAGTGCCAGACTGCCCTTGGTGGGAAGCAGTGCTGCTCTGGGGTGGAGAAGAGACAGCTCTGGGGAGAACTTGGACCCTCTTCCAGTGACTAAAAGAGATCCAGGAGAGCTGGAGAGGGTCTTTGGATGAGGGTCTGGAGTGACAAGGCACAAGGGAATGGCCTCACATTGACAGAAGGCAGGGTTAGATGGGATTTAGGAAGAAATTCTTCCCTTTGAGGGTGGGGAGGCTCTGGCACAGGGTGCCCAGAGAAGATGTGGCTGCCCCAACCCTGGAAGTGTCCAAGGCCAGGCTGGATGGGGCTTGGAGCAATGTGGGATAGTGGAAAGTGTCCCTGCCCATGGCAGGGAGTGGAACTGGGTGGGCTTTAAGGTCCTTTCCAACCCAAATTATTCCATGATTCTGTCATTAATCCTGGGCAGGGCCTTGTCCCCCCTTGTCCTCAAGCCCAGCAGATGTGCCTGGTGTGGCCTCTCCCCCAAATGCAAGTCTGTCCTGAGGATGCTGAGCAAAGAAAAGGACCTAGCAAAAACCTCTTTCCTCTCTTGGTTCCAACTGTGCTACGGGCACCAAGGTCTTCATTGTCCTCAAGCCACCCAGGAAGGCTGCAACATCTGAGGAGACTTCCAGCATCACCCAGACTTCTGTCCCACCCCTATGCCGCAAACACCACCAGCCATGTGCCCATGGCACAGATCCTTAACCCTTGGAGGGCACCCCTTTCTCCCAAAGCTTCCAAATCCATGAGTATCCTCACAGCACGTGTGCCTACAGACGGAGGGACAGGCCCACGTGGCTGCAGATGGCCTGTGCCTCCCCCGTGTGTCCCCCCTGCCTGTGCCCACCCCGGCAGCACGTGTGCGAGTGCCTGAACCCGAGATGAGATAAGACAGCTATCAGAATATGCTATAAATATCCACAGCCCTCTCCACTGCTGGCATGCTGGCACGGCAGGGAGCCAGAGGCTCTCCAGGCACCGGCAGGGCTCCGCTGTGGCCACGTCCAAAGGAGCCTGGTTTGGTAGGGTCTGGCAGTGTGGCTGTGGGGCAGGACAGGAGGGACAGAAGATGGGATTTCCCTGCAGGAATATTGTTCCTGTGGCTGAGCACCAGGCCGAGGGGTAAAGCTGGGTGTTGGCTGGCATTTCTTGGACTGTCTCCCTTCTCCTGATCCTCCGGGGGGACCTGGCAGCAAACCCTGAGCAGGATAGACAGGGAGATTAGCCAGCTCAGGCTTCTGAGGGGCTGAGGCCAGCCCATGTTACTGGGACAGCTGCTGTGGGATCAAGGGTGGACATTCAGAAAAGTCTCTGCACGTAGGAGAGTGAAGGGTGGGAAGAGATCCCCTTTATAGGATGAGCTATCAGCTGGGCTCCTCCAGTTCATACCATGGGTGAGAGATCAGCCTAAAGGTCCAACACATACAATCATGGAATTGTTTAGGTTGGAAAAGCCTTCTAAGATCACCAATTCTAAAGGTTCCTGCAGCACTGCCAAGGCCACCACTAACTCATGTCCCCAGGTGTCATATCCACAGGGCTTCTAAATCCACCCAGGATTAGGGACTGCCCTGGGCAGCTGTACCTGACAGCCCTTTCTCTGAAGAAATTTCCCCAATATCCAATCCAAGCTTTCTCAGGTGAAACTTGAGGTCATTTCTTCTTGTCCTGTCTCTTGTTCCCTGGGTGCAGGCCTGGCCCCTACCTGGCTTCCCCCTCCTGTTAGGGAGTTGAGATTAAGAAGGTCTGCTTTGAGCCTCCTTTTCTCCAGACTGAGCCCCCCATTTCCCTCAGCCACTCTCACAGGACTACCAGAAACACCTTTGAACCCTGGCTAGAGGAATAGGCTGCCTCCCAGTCTTAAACCAAGGGGGAAAGGTGTCTGAGCCTGGGCGAGGTGAGGAGTGGAGGGGAGGACGGGCTGTCGGGAGGCAGAGTCAGGCTGGGTGAAGTGCGGGCTCTAGAAGGGCTGGGGACGCTGTACGGGTGGGGATGGCGGGTACCGGCTCTGCTCGGTGCCTGGGCAGAGCCCGGGGAAGGCAGAGGGCAGCGCAGAGCGGAGGCAGCGCCGGCGGCATGCAGGGAGCAGGCGGCGATACCAACCTGTGGCCGAGGAGCCCAGGGTGCGTCCGGGGTAAGCTGTTAGCGAGGGACACGGGGAGAGAGAAAAGGAACCGTGAGTCCAAGGAGGGATGCAACAGCCCGGGTGTGGTCCAGGACAAGGAGGGAACTGATAGCCACATTCCCAGCAGGAGACAAGGAGTTACAGCCTGGGAGCGACCTGCAGCTCCCAGGACAAGCACTGAACCCCTGTCTGCCCTGCAGGGCGGGGATGTGGCTCGGGGTGCCCTGCATCCCAACCCCTGCTCTGCAGGGTTGTTGCCTTCCCTGGCATCACCCACCGAGCACACAAAGCCCAACAAGCCAGGATTAGACAGCCACCAACCCAGCAATTGTCCTGACAACCCCGGTGAGAAGGTCACCTGGACCTAGCCCCTGTAGCTGGTGATGGCATCTGAGAGGTCATTCCCTACACAGGGACACTTGCTAATTAGCATACATCAGTAATTAGGGTCACCAGCATGCACCACAACCTGGTGTGACCTCACAGCAAGCTTTCTGTGGCTGGGCTGGGAGAATCCCTCACCCTCAGCTAGGGGTAGTCCCTCCAAGCAGAGAGTTGGACCCAGCCAGAGCATGTCTGCATCCATGTGGGATGGCAGAGCAGAGAGGCGGGAGGGTGGCAGGCAGGGAGAAGGAAATGGCATCTGCCAGGCTTAAGCAGAGGGTGTGTGGGAGCTTTCTGAGATGCACCCTGACAAGTCAGAATTGATGGTGACAGCCACAGCTCCCACAGGACTCCACGGGAGTTTTCACATGTTGTGGGGTGCAGAGGAACTCTTTGGATTGCACTGCAGTGAGCAGAGCCGATGGGAAGGGAGACAAAATGGAAGGCTGCCACGTAATGGAGGGGCCAGGGTTCTTGCCACGGCACCCCTCTATATTGGTTTACACCTCCAAAGGTCATACATATTCCATGACAGGCCTGCCCCAAAGCTCTCCCAGCTGTCCTGCTCCTCCCAGCCAGCTGAGCCGGCAGCTCTGTGCCCTCCAGCCTCCCCCCACCACGGAGAGGGGGCACAGAGGGGAGCTGGGAGCACCTCCCAGCCTGCAGGGATGCCACTGATGGAATGAACCCACTCAGGCCAGGGGCACTGTGAAGTGGTGAGAACGCTCCCTGAGCTCCACTGTGTCCTCACCTGCCCTCCAAGGTCAAGAGGGTTCCCTGGGCCAACCCTGTAACTAATGTGCAAAGGTTTCTCTGATTACACTGCTAATGAGGGACTGGGAAAAGCTGGATCTGTGGGTATGAAAGGCAAACTGCTGAGCTGTAGGTTTCCAGATAGGGTTGTGTGTGCCAGGATGTGGCTGTGCTGTCAGAGATCATTCAAGAAGTTTAGTGTTGGTAGAATTTTTTGAGGGGAGCGTGGCCAGAGTGTCTCACATGTGAGACAAGGACTGGAGGTAGTGCAGCATCCCTGAGCCCTTCGCTGGGGGCCAGGAGGGGACAGAGACCCCAGAGGTGTGTCACCTGCTGCAGAATCACAGCACGGTGAGGGTGCCTGGTAGGACACAGCAGGGTGTGCTGGGACCTGTCCTGGAGGCTGTCAGCCTCAGGGGTGGCTGTTCCTCACAGTGAGGTGGAACAGACCATGGAGTGTTGAGCTGAGGCCAGGAAGAGCACCAGGACCTGCTGTCTGAGCTGAGTACTACTCAGGAGCTGGGTTTGAGAGAGACTGGGAGAACACCAGGGTTAATGGTTGTTTCCTCAGGAGCTGAGAGGGAGGAAGCCAGCAGGAGCCTGGGGGACACTTAAACACTTGTTTCCTCCAAAAAGGGAGCAGGGAGGTGGCTGCTTGGGCATGGGATGGATTGAGGGTAGGACGGCCTTAGGGCTGAAAACTGAAGCTGCATCCTCTGGATGTGAACAGCAAAGTGGGTGTTAGAGCCCACCAGCTGCCTCTCTAACCCCAAACATCCTTCTAAACTGTGTCCCAAGTTGAGTTGACAGCAAACACGACCAATACAGACCAGAGCAGCTTGGAGAGGAATTTGAGGTGTTGCCAGGGGACAGGCCAGCAGCCATGGGGTGACAGTCAGGACATGCTGTTGTGACCCTCAGTTAACCTCCCACAGGGTAACTTCCCTGTGCTCCCCATGGCTTTATGCTGGAGATGGCCTGGCTAGGTAGGAAGATGTCCAAGCCTGCTTTTAGAATGTCTGACCCAGACTCAGGAGTTGCAGGGGGGATGCCTGGAAAGCAGGAGTTCTGCTCTAAGGGATGTGCCCCAGTAGGTTGTCCAGCTGAGTGTAGGGCCATTGTGCTGGTAGAGCAAGGCCAGCTGTGAAAGAAAGATCTGTGGGGAGGCTGTATCCCGGTCCTGCCTCACCAGGAGGGAGGGCACAGCTCCAGGAGTGTGGGCCTGGACACCTGGGGAGCAGGCAGAGCTGCAGGAAAAAGAGGACATCTTCAGGACCTTGACAGGAGGGTGACATGGGCACAAAGTCCTGGGACACTGGCAGCAGGGACTCCAGCATCCCATGGATACTCAGGAGACATCTGGCCCTGGCCCCTGTGCTTGGATAGATGCTCAGAGGAGAATTACTCCAGTGAACAAGGAAGTCAGGCTTGGGTTTGAACCCTCTGTGCTTGGAAAATGAGACTACTTGTGTTTTGTGGGTCACAAGAACTTCCTATATCTTGTGAGCATCTTGGGACAGGGCTGGACTTCACTCTTCTGGAGGGACATGAGTGACCTGGCTCAGCCCACACCATGCCAGGGGCCATGGGGACCTGCTCACCCCATCCAACATGTCTGAGATTGCCAAGGGCTGGAAACTCCAATTCTCAGGATCAGTGAAGGCTGTGGAGCTTGAGGAATACCCTGCCCACATGGCTGTGTCCTGTACCCAGCAGGAAGGATGCCAGCTCCAGCCACCCCCAGGAAGCTCAACCCCAGCCTTGAGAGGTCCTGAGCTTCCTTGCCAAGCCTGTTTCATTGGGCCGTGATCTCTGCTTGGCAGGGGTACAGGGCATTGATGTTGAGCAGGTGGGAGACCCGAGGCAGGCAGGGCTCAATGCTCAGCCCACACAGATGGCCCTGACAGCAGATGGGCTGAGGCAGAGGCAGGAATTCCTGCTGCTGGGTTCACTAGGGCATGGCCACTAGGGCATGGCATGTTCATGGACTCCCTGGGAAGCTGCAAAGGAGACACACTATCCGAGACTGTCCATCATCTGCTCTCTGTGCTGTTATCTGCATCTCAAGGACCTGCTGGAGCTGAGACCCCAGTGCCCGTGGCATTACCTGTGATCTCGTGCTGCCTCAGCTCGTTGTATCTGTAGGAGTGCTCCAGGGGTTTGATGGAGGAGTGGTAGATCTTCCTCAGCCGCTGCAATACTCCTGGGGGGCAAAGTATGTGGGCAGGTGAAAGGCAAACCCCACCAGGCTGGGTGAGACCCTCCTGGGGCCGCTCCCTGCAGATCCCGAGGGTGGCCCAGCCATGGATCAAGGGACTTGGCTTACAGCTGAAATCTTGGCCAAACTGATTCCAGTCACACATTTTGCCCAGAGGGGTTGTGATTGCCCCATCTCTGGAAGTGTCCAAGGCCAGGTTGGACAGGGCTTGGAGCAGCCTGGTCTATGGAAGCTGTCCTGCTCATGGCAGAGGGGTGGGATAAATGGTCTTCACCATCTCTCCCAACTCAAGCTGTTCTAGGCTTTGATGCCTCTTCCCTGCTAATGTTTCCCACTGGCCACTGTCCCCATCTGCTCCCAGCAGCTGATGGGAGGAGCATCCTTCCTAAGTGCTGTTTAGCACTCAACACCCACGATCCCAAAAAGCCCTCCACCATGGTGCCAGGGCTTCCTGGCATGGCCCCTGAGTTACTTGCTAGAAAAAAAAAGGAGGTTTTCCCACAATATCTCTTATCACTGCCTTTCCAGCCCAAAATGCCAAAAGGGCCAGCAGAAGCAAACCTTAGAGTAGCAAAACCCAATATGTAATTGGAATAAAAATCCCAGCCCTTTGTTACAAGTTGCTCCAGGTTTCTTTGAGCAGGGATGTGCCTGATTTAACACCTGCATCTTCCAGCCTCTATACCCTCCCAATTCTTATATACTCTCAAGGATGTCCTTAGAATACCCAAAATATGTTAACCCAAGAGCAGCCAAAGGGCTGCTAAAGATCTGGCATTACTAGACCTGCAAGAGGCATGGTTAAAATCAAAACACAGGAGAAGGAAAATCCATCCTTAGAAAGTGCAGGGCATGCATGGCCCCCTCACCTGAGACATCATCAGCAGGTTTTTCCTCGTTTAGCTTGAGGGTGTTCTCCAAGTGGGACCGGTCACGCTTGGTGGGCTCGCTGGCATCTTCAACCTCTTCTGGAGGAGAAAACAAGGAGACCTGTTAGTGTTGGAGGAGGGAACCCACACAGGAGTTCACACAAGCGACTGCCAGGGAGAAGGCATGGGGAGCACACACATCCCGAGCACGCCATGCCCACGGCAGCCGCTGTCACCCTTGGCATGCCATGTGCTTTCCCTTCAGCACAGGCCTCTGGAGGCTGCCAGGGCTGAGGCTGCTGGGGGAAGCGTCATGGGCAACTGCTTGGCTCCGAGGAGGGGCTGACTGCTCGTGGGGAATGCGAAGGATGTGCCTGGAAGGGGCTCCCGGGGTTGGGATGTAGCACGAGCACACACTGCAGCTGCTGCCCAACGGGGCCCTGGTGCTTCCCCTGGCAGCTGCAGCTCCGTGGGCTCAGCCTCGGGTGCAGGCTTTGTGCTGCCACTTGTCTGTCTGTCCACTCCCCCAAGAAACTACATGGTGAGCTGGAGACATGTGCCGAGGCTGAGGC
The DNA here is from genome assembly GCA_013397245.1 of Thryothorus ludovicianus. Taxonomy (NCBI): domain Eukaryota; kingdom Metazoa; phylum Chordata; class Aves; order Passeriformes; family Certhiidae; genus Thryothorus; species Thryothorus ludovicianus. Next base: position 313,038 of record VZTB01000960.1, read on the forward strand.
TGCTTCTGGCTCTCAGGGGACAGGCCAGCCTGGCCCATCCTGGCTGCCCCACCTTTGCCAGTGGGGCTGTTCCCTCCCAGTTCTCCCACCTCTGTCTGCATATTCCCCTGGAGCCCCCTGCACAGCACCATGTCCCTCATGGCTCCACACCAGGCATGGGGAGTGTGAGGCAGCTGCCTCCACTGGGGAAGGCACCCCACTGTCCCCAAAACAGGGAGGTAGAGGTGTCCCTGCCATGGAGGTGCTGGCACACCAGGAACTTCTAAGAGCTTTCTGATTTGGGGAGCTGGATTGGACTTTAGCAGGGGTTTGGGGAGAGGTCTGGGGACAGCAGGATCAAGCAGGACGCCACTAAGCCCTGAGACTGTGAGCATCTACTGAGTGTTGGGCTGAGGAAGACCTTTTGACTTGCCAAGTGAAAACACAGACACCAAACTGGGTTTGCCTTTTGGGAAGAATGGGAGGCTTTTTGAGCTGGGACATTACAGATGAAAACAACAAAAATACTAATCTGGTTCCAAAGGTCACTGCCCAACCTCTGGGCTAAAGTCTATAAATATTTCTAGGAAGTCATGGTAGGGAGGTGTCCCTTTCCCCTAGTTAGCCTTTCACTGCTTGAGCAGGGCTAGTACCTCAGCAGCTCATTGGCCTGAATTAGTTCTTCACCTTCCCTATGAGCCAAGAATTGGTGGCGAGGAGCCCCACAATCGTGGGAGCCCCACCATCCTAGGAGCATCCTGCCCCTGCACAAGCCCTGAGGACTCTGCATGTCCACATTCCTGAGGAGAAACCATGGACGTGGAGTGGAGAGAGGGGAACATCAGCCAGTTTTGGCACCGCTGCGATGAGTGCCCGTGTCACAGGCATCCTGCTGCGGCCTTGCTGCCCACGGCCGGGCGCTGTTAGGGGCGGGCGGGTAAGCACAAGCGTTAGGAGAGGGCCATGCACTAGGCGAGGTTTAATGTGCCAAGCTCAGCTCCGCCCGGTTGATGGGAGGTCACTCTCGCTTCTACAGCACACCCACAAGAAAAGACTCCAACCTATCTGGCTGTGCCGGGGCTCGGTGGCAGCTGGGGGGGTGCTGGGGACCTCTGTTCCTGCCAGTGGGGTCTGGTCTGCAGGGGGGTCTGCTGCTGCTGGAGGGTCTTCCACTGCTGTTGGCAGGTCCTCTGTTATTGGTGGGTCTTCTTTTGCTGGTGGATCTTCCACCATTGGGGGGTTTTCCACTGCTGCTGGTGGGTCTTCTGCTGGTGGTGGGTCTTCTGCTGCATCCCCACAGGGTGGGTGATGGCAGCTGGCAGGGCCATCCCTAGATTCTCCTGTGCCAGCAGCTGCTCCTTTACTGTGGCTCTTTTTGTTGGAAGTGCTGGCTGCTTCCTTGTGATTCTCTTCAGCTTCATTCTCTGGTCTGTCACCATCTTCATCAGACTCCTTCTCCTCCTTAGACTCTCCCTCTTCAGACTCTTCCTTGCCTCCATCTACCTCAGAATCCCCATGTTCACCTTCCTCAGACTCTCCTTGCTCGTCATCTTCCTCTGAGCTCTGCTCATCCCTTTCCTCCTCTCCCTCAGGAGCAGATGCTGCTCTTGGCTCCTCTGTTTGCTCTTCCCCTGCTTGCCCTTCCTCCTCAGAGCCTCCTTTCTCTGTGCCGGGCTCCTCATCCTCCCGGGCATGGATGTCATCTTGTGAGCCAGGCCCATGATGAGCTGCCATGAAATCCTCCCCTGAGCTCTGTTCTTCCTGGCCCTGCTCCTTGCTGCTCTCCTCTGTCTGGCTGTCCCCTGGCCCCAGGCCCCCACTCAGGCCACCCACTGGCTCTTTCTGCCCCTCTCCACGTCCCTCCTCGGTGACACCAGGCAAGGAGGCGTCGGCAGTGCCGCTGTCTTGCTCCTCCTCAGGGCTGCCATCGGCCGCCTTCTCGTCCAGCCGGGGCTCTGTGGCTGGCGGGGGGTCCCCGTCACCATGGCCCGTGCCGGGGGCGCGCGGCTCTAAACGATGAGAACAGCTCAGTCAGTCCCACCCGTGCTGGCACCTGGCCACCGGGGCACCTGCCAGGGCCCTGAGGGATGAGTTGTGGCTGGCACCAAGAGGTCTAAACTCTTCCCTAAGCCTTCTCCTGCTCCAGCTCAATTTTCTGTCCCTGTTGCAAGAAGTTGGGTGCAAAGATGTGTTTGTGGGGGGTGAAGTGGAGTTGGCAGGGGCTCTATGGCTCCACCAGCCCTGGCTGCCTGGCACTAGGGCTGCTGCCCACCCCAAAGCACTGCAGGAAGGCGGCAAAGCTGCCCTAAAAACGGGAAAAGGAGTAAAAATGGCAAATTTTGAGGGGCCATGGGCACTTGGCAGGTTAAAAGGGTCCTTCCCCAGCCCTGACTTGAGAAAGCATCACACCAGCCAAGGTGGGCAGTGAAGTGAGGGGGAGGAGGAGGAGGAAGGGGCTTCCTGGCATGAGGGGCTGCCCAGAATAGGGTCCTGCCTTCCACAGGCAGGGCCTAACCCTGGCCACAGGGCTCGGGAGCTATTTTTTGTGAGTATCCCTTCACTAGGAAAGCATGTGCCACGCTGTGTGGCTGCTGGGGACACAATGAGTGTGTTCTGTGGCCCAAGAGAATCCATCTGTATTTTCCATAGGCTCCAACTGCAATTTAACATCAGTCAGCAGGAGCCAAAAATAAAAGATCACGGCTATACTGTCTCTGTTACAAACAGTTGCTGCTAGTCTAAATAATCCCCCCCAAACGTCTCATGCCAGGGGAGCATTTCAGAGGAAAATAATTCCTTTGTACTCCAGCTGGCAAGCAGATGCCAAGCAGGAAAAAAGGCCACCTCCACCCAGGCTGTGTGAGGAGAGCGGGCATGGCCGGTCCTCTGCTCTGGTTCCTGCGTTGTGTCCGTGCAGGAGCCGCAGTTCTGCTGGACACCCAGCAGGACCTTGGCAAAGTTGGAGCTCACTGGGCTTGGCCACAGGGCCTGTGGTGACCGAGCACAGAAGGGGCTGGGCTGGGGTCAGTGCGGTGCCAGCCCCAGACCCCTCAGCCCAGTTTGTGGAGTCCAGGGATGCCTGGAGGGTGGTTTTATCTCCATGGCACTGGAGCTGGGATCAGGTCGCATATGGAGGCTTGTGCCATGCCAGCAGCGGGCACTGGGAAGGACAGGCTGCCCCCAGCCTGCGCTTGTTCCCGGTGTCTCTTGGTTCCCTGGCACAGCAGAGCTGCAGCCGCTGCCACAGCCTCTCCCCAAACTGGATGCACAGGTCACCCTTGCTCTGCCCTCGCTGACCTCCCTGTCCTCTGCCGGCTCACGGCTCACAGGCGCCTCCAGGCGCTCAGATCAGCTCCCAGATGGAGGGGGATAGTGATGGGCAACTCCCATCCTCCTACCTTCCACCCTGGTCCTTCAGGTCACCTTCCTGCAAGACCCCTGTGACCCTGCAGGAGCCTCTTGAATGGGAATGTCTATGTTTGACCTGCAAAGCCCTGAGTGGCTGGAGCCAACAGGGCCCTGCCTGGCGCTGCTGGCCTGGGAGCCAGCCTGATTCAATAGAGGGTCCATCCACTCAGCTGATGGGAACAGGGATATTCTCAATTTGACCCCAAAAGCTGATGACTGGGAGAGCTGGGAGAGGAATGAGAGTCAAAGCAGAGGATGAGGGCAAGACAAGGTAAAGGAGACCCTGAGAGTCCTCAGGGCTTAGTCTGGCGTCTGTGTGCCCCCTCTGACCCACAGGGGCCATCACCCACCATGGCCGGGCACAACAGCAACGCCGGTGTCCACCACAAGCCACTCCTCGAGGAAAATGGGAAATATGCCCCAGGCGCTCAGATGGGGATGTCCCAGCGGGCGCGAGGCTTTATTTCCTGTGACCTTCAAGGTCTGACATAAAGTCCCTGTCCCCTCTCCACCTCCTTCTCCCTGTTTTCCCTACATGGTCTCCCGATCCATGGTGAATTGTGCTGACCTGCACATGGCCGGCCGATGAGTGTAAAATGGGCCGAAGGTTACGGGCTTAACACCCTCCGGAGGCTAAAAATACGGCACGGCAACTGTACGGGGAGCGGGAGGAGCAGCCCCGGCGCAGCCCCCGCCCCCGCTGGCCCCAGCCCCTCGCCCCGCTGCCAGCCAAGGGTGACGTCCGCACCTGGGGGCCCCCGTGGGCTCCGGGAGGGGACAGCCACGGTGTAAAGTGACACCGGGGCTCCCCGTGTTCACACCTTTCATTGTGCCAAGCAGATGGGTGGCATCGGAGAGGAGACCTCGCCCTTTGCCCCCGCGGGGACTTGACCTCCCTACGGATCCCTGGCTTGCATTGCCCCTGCTGCCTCTTTCTCATGCTGGGACTTTTATGAGCTGCCAGGGGACACTTTTTCAGATGGTGACAGGGGATGGAGACCCTACATCGAGGTTTTGGGTGCCACAGCACGCCAAGTTTGGTTTGCACCCAGGAACAGCCTGTGTGGGAAGGAGGGCCATGGCTGAACATCACGGTGTCCCCTCCATCCCTGCACGGGGACACAGAGGACAGCAACGACCTGACGGCGAAACGGGTCCTCCCGGAGGACGGTGAGAAGGGACAGATGGGCACAGGTGGCCCTGGAGGGACACTCTCCCCCTCCAGCAGAAATCGGAACCCTGAGCGTGGGGCCGGCGATGGCAGGGCTGCGGGGATGGATTTTCACACGCCCCCTTCCCCTGCCCAGATCCCAATCCTTGCTTCCCTGGGGGTATTATCCACTGGCTCCTGCAAGTCCTGTGCTCCCTGTGTCCTCCCAGGGTCGTCTTGGAGGGGCCTTGTATCCCAAATATCCAACGCTGCCTTTGCTCTGGCAAAGCCCATAAAACCTCATGGAAACCGACTGGACACGAAGCTGGCAGGGAGTTCCTGGGATTTTCCAGCTGGACCTGCTGCAGACCCTGCCTTTGCTGTGAGACCCCTTTCCATGGTGATGTCCCTTCCCTCCAGGCTCTGTGGGACCCCCATAGCCTTCACTCAGGGCCATCCCCCCAGTGCTCCTCCAGCCCGTGGCCCTGCCAGCCCAGGACTCAGAGCAGGCGGGAGCCCAGCTCCAGCCCAATTTGGGGTCAGCTGGGCCAACACCTTCAGAGGGAAGTGTCCCACAAGGGTTCAAGCAGCCCAGAGGACACAAGCACAAGGATGGGTCTGAGGATGGGGTTGGTTCTTCAGATCCTTGTGCACCCCAAAACCCAGGATGCCCAGACACATCATCACATCCCAGAAGCTCCATGATCCCAAAACTCCAGCATAAAGCAAATATATTCCTGGTTTTCAATGCAGAGGGAGATATAGAAAACAGTTTTGACAAACTAACTTGATCTCCTTTTTGCAGAAAATTCTAAGTTTAGTTTGAAAAAGTTATGAAGTGATTTGATTTCTATAAATGGTTGGATAGAACCATATGGTATTTTTATTAATATATGGTAAAGAAACCTCACCAGGATCTACCAAAGGGATTAAAACCAGACTTGGAGCTTCCTTCATAGAGATGAAAATAGGAAATCATTGCTGCAGGGTGTTTCTTCCGCTGTCTGCCCACCCTTAGGGTCTGTGAGGAACCCTGAACCCTGACTTGCAGAAGCCACGAAGATGAGGAAGGTGGAAGATGAAGCACCTGCTGCTTCCTGACTGAGGAGATCTGGGTCCATCAGTGAGGCCAGGAAATGTCAGGTATTTTGGCACAGGCAGATGTCACACTGTACATCGAGGAACATCTACCTGCAGTGTCCCTTGCAGCTTAGGGGAATGCTGGAGGACCCGAGGGATGTGCTGTGGCATGGCTGGGGCTGGAAGAGCCCCTTCTTCCAGAGGAAGGATGCCCAAGAGGTCCCACTGTTCCTGTCCCCTGTCCTCCAGCCATGGGAGGCTTCACCAACCCACCCCAGGGATGTCCCCTGAGTGACACCCTCTGTTCATGCAGGGCAAAACTTCCTAGCTCCCCATCCCTCCTTGGGTCATCCCAAGCATTCCTGGTTGCCCAGTCACCCCTTGGACTTGCCAGCCTGTATTCTAATGCCCGATGTCCCACAGGATCCTCAAATCCACGGGAATGTCGGGGCAGACCCTGCCTGGCCATGCTGAGCAGGGGACCCAGCCCTGGGGACTGCCCTGGCAGCACTGGACACCAGCACATGGACAGCTCCACACAGCTCCAAGCCCTTTTCCACAGTGTACCCGGGGCTGTGTGACCCCAAGAGTCAAGCCACGTGCCTGGCTGGCACTGGGGCCATGCTGCCACTGCCACCACCCCATCCTGGCTCGAGTTGCCTGTCCAGAGCCTCCCCTGCCCCTCCTGCAGCCCCCACCAGCACAGCAGCTCACGGCTCCCTCCAGCTGTCACTTACAAGGGAAATGTCCCTGTGGGCTGGAAATAGCTCAGTGGAGTCCTGCACAGCCCCGGGGCTGCTGCTATTCCTGCAGATCTCAGGGAACAGGCAATTCCAGAAGCAATCTGGTCACCCTGACCCAGTGGCCAGGCTGGGATTTCACCAGCTGGGCAAGTGGGACACAGTGGCAACATGGCAAGAGTGTTGCCCTCCCAGCCTGGAGCCAGCTCACAGAGATCTGCTGGTACCTCTGTGCCACCAGGGTCATGCACAAGCGAGGCCTCTTGGCCTTCCTGCCCCGCTGGATGTCACCTACACACCGGGACAAGGATGGCTGATGGAGAGGGTGTCACAGCAGAGCCAACCTGCCTGGCATCTGCCTTACTTTGCTCAGCCAACACCTTGGGAGTAAGATGGGCCACTCACAGGAACCAGGGTCTCCTTGGGGTGAGGCACCAGGGGTGTGGCAGGGATGTAGGTGACACAAGCACCCAGTGCACCTGAGGCACCCCCAGCCCCTTGTCTCATACACACCCAGTGGCACTGGTGTCCATGGCTGGTGCCAGAGGGTGGAACAAGTCCAGTGAGGTGTCACAGGGACACAGAAGTCCCCACCCCTGGGGAGGCTGGTTACTGTGGGGGTCATTGGCCTGGGATGGTCAGGGTGGGCTGTCCCCATGGCTGCTGTGCCTGGGGCCCTGAGCCCACACGAGGTGTCACTGTCACACTCCCAAGATGTTCTGACCTGGGAGATGAAGCCCACCCTAAAGTGACACATTCCAAGGTGACACATCCTGGGTGATGGGGAATACCCCAAAATGCCATGAGAACATGATGATGGAACTCTTCCTGAGGTGACACCTTCCAGAGTGAGGCAGGACAAGGACTCCCAGAAGCTGAGGCTGGCACAGAGTCCTCCTGCTGTCACCAGGAGGGGTCTGCTCCAGCCCTGCAGTGCCCTGCAGGAGGACATCACTGTGCCAGGGCTTTCCCCAAGTTCTCTCTTAGCTCAGAGGTAGTGATGGCATTGCCTGGAGTTGCCCTCCCACTCAAATCCAGGATGGCTGCAGGACCAAGGGATCCCCAGGCAAAGCTGCTGAGCGCAGTGTCTGCCCTGCCAGCATCCCTGTGGCCCATTGCTGGTGGCCACAGGGGTCACCCAGCCTGGAAGGGATGACTGGGCTCTACCTGTGGTGTGAGTGTGTTTCCCTGGGCAGGAGCAGATGGAGTATTGGGCGAGTGCCCTCGCCATGAGCCACTGGCCAGCCCCACGGTGGGTGCTGGTCCCTGCCAGGCTCCCAGCAACCCCAGGGAGCTTTGCCAGCCCCGGCCACGTGTGCCACGAGCTGCCTCTGCAGGGCTGTAAGAGCGCAGGCGCAGAGCAATTCCCACCCCCAGCCTCTGGGAATGGTGGCAGGGTTCTGGCAGCCCCAGGTGCCACTAAACCCAAAGGACCACACCTTGCCTTGATGTTCCAGTGAAGCCCCTGGCTCTCCACCGGACTTTCATTCACCCTTTCTCTTCCCATGGGCACTTGCATCCCCCTAGTCCCATGGGAACCTCACAGCCCCACAGGCACCAACAGGGGTTGAGTGGGAAGACATGTCCCAAAAGTGGAAAAAACACACCCTCCAAGCTACTTTCTGCATCCCAAAGGAGCCAGGTCTGAGAGTTCAGCTTGGTGCCAAAGGAAAAGCAAAACTCATCCTGCAAATCCCACTGGCCTCTGAGGAGCAGAAGCATGGGCAGGAGACATGCCACTGCTTAGAGCCTTTTTGGAAACCTACAGTACTGGGGTGAAATATGTGACCCTCAATAAACAGGTGAGGACTTGGAGGATCCCTCAGAGCTGGTCCTGGGGCTGGCAGACCCCCATGTGCCTCCTGGCCCCAGAGTCTCCTCTGAGATGGGGGATCCCAGTGTTGTGCCATGCCAGCCTCAGCCAAACCAACATGTGGGCTGGTGGTCATCCACCATGGAGACAAGCTTCTGATGTCCCACAAGGCCACCAGCCCCTCTTGGAGTGGCACCAGCCACCAACCGTGCCTGCACAACACCTTTCCAACCTCCCTCCACAGACTGCACCCGCAGCCCCATGAAGGTCACCCCACCTCCATCGGGGTGTGTCGCCGGCTCTCAAATCCATTCATTCCCGAGAATGGCCCAAGATGCCCTTAAAAGGCCAAAACTCGGCGGGGCCGGGGGTGCCGGGCGCTGGCAGGCGGCAGCTGCGGGTGCCCGCGCGGGGCCGCGGCGGCGCGGGGCGGGGGGGCGGCGGCCGGGCCACAGTGTCCCCTTACACGGCTGTTTCCATACTTAGCCGCCCCTCTCCCGGTTGCGCGGCCGCCGGAGCCCGGCCAGGCAGAGAACCAGCCCAAATTAACTCAAGGGCAAGCAAGGGTACCAGCGATGCCGCCCCTCCGCGCCGCCCCGGGGACACCCGGTCGGGCAGCGGGGTGCGAAGTGGGGATGGGACAGCCCGGGGAAGGGGATCCGGGGTCCTCAGAGATCCCCAGAGCCCTGACACTCCCCCCTCACAGTCCAAATTCAAGCCACCACGGCAGCCACAGGTGACACTGCCCCAAGGCATGTCAGCGGCAGCACGGCCCCTCTGCCCAACGTGGCTCTGTAAGAGGGACCCCAATCTGCACCTCATGCCATGCCCTCAGATCCACAGCCCCCCAACACGTTTCCCTGCACATTTCGGGGTGACTCTGCAGCCTTGGAAAGCTGCTGGGGAGCCTGGACCGCTGTGCCCCTGCCACCCTGTCCTGCTCCAGGGCTGGGCTCACTGGGCACCCCAGAACCTCTCGTCCACTCTCAGTCCCACAGGCACCCACAGGTCTATCTGCAGCCCTGCAGGGCCCCCACAGACACCCACAGACCCACGGGTACCTGCAGCCCTACAGGCGCCCAAAGGTGCTCACAGTCCCACAGGTACCCATAGCCAAGAGGCGCCCGTGGCCCCACAGGAACCCCCTCTAAGTACCCATAGCCCTGTGGGCACCTACTGCCCCATGGGCATCTGCAGCCCTACAGGGATCCTACAGCCCTTTGGGATTCCCACAGCCCTGTAGGAACCCAGAGCCCCACAGGCACCTGCAGCCCCGTGGAGACACCCAGCTCTGTGGGGATCCCCAGCCCCACAGGGACCTGCCGGCCCCGTGGGGTTGCCACAGTCCCAAGGGCACCCAGAGCCCCATGGGTACCCCATAAGCCTGGGCACCCTCAGCCCCAGAGGCACCCACAGTCCCGCAGAGTCCCCACAGCCCCAAGGGCACCCCCAGCCCTGCGGGGACCCCACAGCCCTGCCAGCAGCCACAGCCCTGGGGCACCCCCAGTCCTCCGGAATGTCCCCAGCCCCCGGGAGCCCCAGCCCGGCGTGTGGCCGTACCTGCGGTGCCCAGGAGCAGGAGCGAGGCCACGCAGCAGCAGAGCAGGTTGAGGCCCTTCATGGTGGTGGCTGCCAGGAGCTCCCTGCCGCTCGCTGCCTCTATTTATACGGCGGCAGCGCGGGGCAGGGCAGGCAGGGCAGGCAGCTGCCCGCACAGATGCTGCCGCGGCCGCTCTTCCGCTCCCAGGGGCCTTGGGGATGGGGACAGAGATGGGACACAGCAGCAGAGCTCGGAATTGCTCGTGTCAGGGGTGCGAGGGCACGGGGCACCTGCGGGCACGGAGGCCCTGGGCTGGCACTGCTCCTGGGGGGTCACAGTCCCCATCCCAGCGATAGGAGAAACGGGTGCCTCTGCCCCTTTATTCGCATAAATTCCTGCAGGGCTTTGCTGGACACTGTCCCCATCCCAGAATCCCTGCAGGGGAGAGGGGCTCCTTGGGCTGCCTCAGCTTCTGCAGCTCCTTTTGGGCAGGAGCAGGATTTTATGGACAGGGAGAGCTGAGCATCACCACACTACAGTGTCCTCATCTGTCCCCGAAGGTGGACATCCCCAAGCATCGTGTCCTGGGCTGATTTGATGTCCCCTCCGGCCACCAACAGGTCACCAACTCCAGGCAATGCCATACACCCTGAAGTTCACCCTGATGATGTCCCCGCTGTCACTGCTCTGCACTGGCAGCGTGGCACAGGGCACAATGTCACCAGCAGCTGGCACCCTTGCTTGTACAGAACAGCCTCCCAGTGCTGTCCCCAAAGCCTGGCCATGGCAGTGACCCCTGGGCTCCATCAGTGCAGGAGCCATTCTGGGGGGGCTGTGACCCAGCTTTTTCTCAGGGAAGGGAGCAAACGCCACTTCCTCAAGACAGGGAACAGGAGCCCCTGAACCCAAGATGGGGAGTGGGAAGGTGGCGTGGAGCAGGGGGTGGGGGGATGGTTTGGAGAAGGCAGGAGCCACCCCTGGGCTGGACACCACGGATGGCCATGGAGTGGAGGGGCAGTGGGAGGGACCCACAGCCATTGGAGGACGCTGAGAGGTGGGTGCTCCACGGGAAAAGAGGGGTGCCTCCCCCCTAAAAAACATGGAGAGAGATGGATATCTCCATTCCTGGGGAAGGGGGACACAAAGTCTGACTCCAATGCCCCCCTCAGCTGTGAGGCCTCATTAAAACCAGCCCAGATGTCCCCCCACCTCCATCTCAGCACTGAGCTGAGCCCCGATGTGCTCATCACATGTGGGCAGCACTGGCAGGGCTGAGCCTCTAAACACAGCCCAGCTGCTCAGCAGGAACCACACCAGGGCCAGGGCCAGGGCCAGCAACCTCTGCCTTTGCCTCCTGCCACGATTCCCAGTGCAGGCAGCACTCCCTGCCCTCCCCACCAACCCCACCATTAAGGTGGGATCCATCCCTGTCCCCACAAACATTAACGCCGGGAGAGAGCTTCTAAAAAACCAAGTACAAACTTTATTTTGTTTCTTTACAAAGGCACGAGCCTCTTTTTTTTTTTTCAACTTTCTTAACAAAATAGAATAGCTTCTCAATCAACACAAAGACCTGAAAATTGTAAAAAAAAAATNACAAAAAAATAAAAAAAAAAAAAAAAAAAAAACCAAAAAAAAAAAATCAAAAAAACAAAAACACCAAAAAAAAGGGGGGAAAAGGAACCAAGAAACAGCTGCAGCTGGGGGGGAACCTACTGAATACCACCGAGGCTCTACACACGACTGGCCTAAAACCCTACAGCTGGGTGGGGGGCAGCGGGGTGAGGGGGGGACGCACAAAATGGGGACCCCCCACCCGCCACGACAGACCCAAGCGACACAATCACGAAATAGAAAAGCTCTTCAGAGCTGACGGACCCCACAAACCAGGTTAAGTGCTTAAAGGAGGGATGGGAACAGGGTGGGGGACAGGAATGGGCATGGGGACAGGGGTGGGGTGTAAAAATCAGCCCCCCAACCTGCCATCCCTGTGCCAAGGAGGTGG
>VZTB01000961.1:0-67908 GCA_013397245.1 Thryothorus ludovicianus
TTTCAACCAGATCCAACCATTTGAACTAGTTTAAACTGGTTTAAATTGGTTTGTACTGGTTTGAAGATCAAAATAATGAATAAAGGGAGCATTTTAGGTTGTAATGAAAATCTATGGAGGTTTTGGTCTCCTGATCCCCTGCCCCATGCTGTTCTGTCACCACGGTGTCAAACTCCACAGAGGAGCAGCAGCAGGAGAGGGCCTGGGCAAAAAGGTCAGGCAGTCCTGTCACCATCTTTGCAACCACAACTGGTTTTTCACTATACACAGAAAAGCTCACAGAGTATAATGACTGTAATAACGTTGAAATAAAAGAAAATAGCTGTGATAGCAGTTTCAGAGAACATAATAAATGGCAGTTGCACCTAAAGATGGTGAGCTAATTTGTACTCATTTTGTGGCATTATTGACAACTACACAGGAAAATTAATCAATATCTAAGGTATGTTTATTTTCCTTTAAGTGATGAAGCCCTGTCTCAAATGGCTTTGCATTTTATTAAGGTGGGATTATTAGATTAAGCAAGCAAAGCTTCTCTGCAAATTAAAACCTTTTAACATCTCTGTCATTAGAAGAATACTAAACTTAATATGTGTTACAATATTATGGACCATGCTTTCCTGAGAGGATAAAACTTTAAAAGCTCCAATATGAAATGAGAAATGGCTGCTATGAACTGTCACTGATAATTCAGCACAAGAAAATATTACACATGTTTACTGATCTTTTAAAAGGACATATGCATAATGGGCAATAATTTATCTAAATGGTGCACAGATTAATAACAGGACAAAGTTGCAGACACTTATCCCCAATATTGAGCCAGAACACCTGCAGCAGTTTCTACTTAACAGTTTGAAAGTTTTGTACTAAGAATGAAATATTTCTAATACATCATTTAATGAATGGACATACCTAGAATGCTGGTAAAAATTGACAAACTACACTTAAGGTGCATTAAGTGAAAAACTGATGAGACAGATATAGTAAGACCACATCAGAGAAATAAGGCAACAAAGAGGGGATCAGAATATTTCTAGCTACCTGAGTACCCAAAGAAACAGAGGAGGATTTGTCTTGAGAGATTTCAGTGACACCTCATTTTGTGTAAGCATATGAAGACACTGAAGGCATGTATCCAGCTAACCATGCCTGGGAAAATAAAATTTAATTAATTAAGACAAAAAAAACAAAATTGTTGCCTGTGGTCGCACGTGAAGTGATAGTGGGTAGCTGTACAGAATAGTTGCTCTATTCTTGTCATTGCCGTGGAATAACTTACATCAAAGTTTAAAAATCTTAGCATTTGTGACCAAAATTTAGATGCACACAATACAGTTGATATATTGAGAGATAATAAAAGTGAAATATAATAACCATCAAACATAAGGAAGAAAACAAACAGCAGAGGAATATTGAGAAAATGTAAAGCATGCAAAGGTGATGAATTCAAAGAAAGGATTCTGAATGGTTCCCCATATCCAATCAAGGCTGAAAATCATAATAGCTTCAAGAAGGATCTCAAGAATGTGAAAAAATATTGCTAAATTGTTCATTTACTTTTTAGTCATCACATCTTCAAGACACGTCTTTGCTTCAACTTGCTGGAGTAGCAAGCCATAAGAAATAAAAAGAAAAAAGAATGTAAAAGACAAATAATACTGAATAAAGAACCAACTTTTTTTTTTTATGTTTTTGGTCACCAAGAGGGAAACAGAACTACAAAGTATTCTTTTAAAAGATGAGCTAAAATACAAAGGTAAAAAAATATTCTGACTACAAAAAAATAGTTAATAGAGAGGAAGTAGATTTTTTTTTTAATATTCTAAGACTGTAGCACTTTTAAAAGTTTTAATTTTGCACTGAAAGCTGTAACTATGCATACATTACATGATGTAAGATAAATCTCTTAATTCATTATATAAGACTTGCTTCAATATATGAATTTATGCCTGTCCTTGGAAGGTTGCAAAGTTTAACTAGTTTATATTTAATTTAGTACTTATGATCCTAACAGCAGGCTGCCTTAGGCCTCATTTCCACTTAACTCAGAAAAACAACATTCCTTATTAATGTACTGTCTGATCAAAGGCTTACATTTAACACAACACACACTAAAAAAAGGCATATTTTGAGTAGATTTCTTACAGCTAAATAAGAAAGCGAGCCCAGCTCATGGAAAATTTATTAGTACAGGTCACACTGGTTTTGCAATTTGTGCACGAGGTTGTCTTGCCAAATTTAAAGCATTCAAAATCAAAAAGAATAAAGGAATGGTTTGATATGGATACATAATGGCATAAACCTGGGTTTATAAATAAATGACTAGAAAAAAAAGCGAGATGAGGTTTCTTTTCTTGAGTGGTTCATGTTTGCATTTATTTACATTATTTGCATGCTGACTAAAACCACTTCGGGCAGAAAGGATTCCAGGCATTCACATAATTGCGTGTGCTGATGGATCTTTGGGCCCTGCAGCCACAGGACTGGGCAGACAGAGGGGAAATGCCAATTACTTTGCCTTGAGTATTATGGGCAGATTGCTTGTACTTAGACAAGCCTGCTCGTCCCATCCGTCACCACCTGTCAAGGCACAGAACTGAAGTTCTACTTAAGCCACCGGGGTAGAATAAGGTCAAGTCAATCACCTTCAATTTCTAGGATGGTTTAAATACCCGCTGCACCTCATACAGCCACTGACAAATAAATGGTTGGTGCAGTTACAGAAATTATTACCTCTTAAATTCTAATTCCCTTGAATTTGATGCCATGTTCTGCCTGACCTGTGATAGCCTCTCAGGAGTTTTGCAATCAAGATGCCTCAGCTCCCAGCAGTGCACGTGGTAGAGGGGAGGCAGAACACAGTTGAAGTGCTTTACAGCTAACCATCAAAACAAATTCTGGCACAGCTTTTATTCCTTTTCCTGAAACTAATAAGCAGGTGCAGTTTTATCTAGTCAGAGACACAAGCAAAGAGGTTATTTTAAGGACCTGTGAACTGACAATGCTTCTGGAGTAGAATTAATGTCATGGAGCTCAAGACAAGCACCATCCTGGCTTACGGTGTTCTGGTGCCAGCTTTATTTTACTTGAAATACAAATTCGTTATGCTTGACAAACTGAGTGTGACCAGAAACACTTCATTTGTTTTACTTCAGCTGCCGCAGAGGAGACAGGCACAAAAGCATTCAATCTGGTATTGAATGAGTTTGGTTTGCTTAATTTCTTACTTCTGTTAAATATCTACCTGCTACAAGGACAGGAAAATGGCAACATTTGTAAAGTTTCAGGTTCACGCATGACAAACAGGAAGAAAAATAAAGAAATTCTTGGAACAATTTACATTTTTTATTTCATTGATGATAAAAGCAGTTATTTTCTCAATTTTAGAATGTTTCCAACTTCCTGCTTATTTAATAACTATCTCTCCTAACAGCCTACTGTCCACTTACCAAAAGCAAATATTTCCTTAGATATAAGTGTAAAACCTCACTTAGAGCTATAAATTTTGACCAGAGGTTCTTTACTCTGGGAATTTCTCTTCTTTAATCATTGTCAACAAGATTCTAGCACAACTTAAATTAATTTTTTCCCCAGAACTTTTCAGGAGATAAATCTGAAGGGGAAATAATTTGAATATAAATAATCATTTGTTCTTAGAGCTGGTCTTACAGACCTTCCAAAATATTTGTCTGCAGATCCCCAAGAGCAGGAGCTGAAGCAATCTGTCCTGTTCTTTAGTCAAAAAAATGGATCCCTCTCTCCAGATCCATTTAGTCCTTGAATTACTTTGCACATGCATTGATTCTTTGTCAGACTTTCACTGGTTTTGACTGAGATTCCCTTTTTCTCGTGTTCAGTGTGTGTTGCAGTATCAATTCTGTTAGTTCAGAAAGTCCATTTCACTCTTGCACATTGTTAACTATCCCTTTTTTTCACTTTGTCCAAGAAACTAAGTAAAGCTGCAAAAATCCTAGGATCAAAAAAAGCTGTGCTTTTTTTCCTCTATGAAAGAGACGAATCTTTAAAAACCCCTATAAGGCCTTATTAAGGAGAAAAAGATTTCTGAGCACCAACGACGAAGTTTACACCTGATTTTCAAAATAACATTTATCTACATCTGTCGTCTCCAAATCAGCATTTCCTCTGGACCAGACAATTTCTTTCTCAGGCTTCAGTCCTTGACTTGGGTTAACCACAACCCAGGACTGCCAAGTGTTGCTTCCACATCCCTTGGCCACCACACGTGGCCCAGCAGCCACACGGATGGGCTGGGCTCCTGTCACTGCTCCACGTGCCCCAATTCTGCAACCTCAACACCACGGGCATAAAAGCCTTGTCCAAGATCCGTCACTTTTTATTTCCCCCCTTATATACCACACATTTTAACAGATAGGTACTTCCCTCTTTGTGACCTCGAAGTTGTGCTCCCTCAGGTTTTTTCTCTAGTTTTGAATCAAGTTTTTAGATTTGCTTCCCCTTCCTGTGTTTTATTATTCCGCTGATTTCACATGCTAACTGAAAATGGAATTAACTTTCTGGTTTGCTTTCTCAGTGAGGCAAATTGAATTTGTTACCTTCACCACAAATTAATACAATACAGCTTGGAAAAAATATTTTAGATATACTTGGAAAACTTGCAACACACTTCATGTCACTAGTTGACATATGAATAATTCAGATTCAATTACTCATTGACAGAGTCACTATACAAACTGCAAAAAAATTAATTGTTTATTTCTTAGTGTGAAGGAAGATAGTCCCCTATATTCAGCATCCGAAATAGTGTAGTGAGTAGATATAGGAATAAAGAGTTTTAGTAACAACAGGAAGACAAAAAGAATGTTGTATATTTTCACAGTTCTGGGTTCCTGGCATTACAGCTGAACAAAGTTTAAGGCATAGATGAACCAATGATTTTACCTGCAGAGTACCAATTTGATTTAACCCTTACTGACAGAAAAGACAGTTTTTAAAAAATGAGGCTTTTTCTAAAATTATTGCGACAAATCAAGCAAAATAACAATAAATTTCATAAAACAGCATATCTTTGGCAAGAGGGAAGTCTGCCAACTTTTGGAAAAACCTGGGGATCACAGCAGGGCAGGAGACCTCAAACAGATATTATTTTCATTACAACTGCTGGAAAAAACCCCAAAAAACCGAAAAAATAACTACAAAACAACAAATAGAACAGTTTGAATCTATGTACCTATGTACCTACACTTCAGTCTATGCCAAGGGAGGAAGGAAAGTTTGTGTTTGCCCTTCAAGGGGGAAAGAAAGTTGATACAGAAGTCAATGGAAAACGAGAAGTCAGTTTGAAGCGGAGTTGCTAAATCCATTAATTACTCCAAGAATGGACACAAAAATCTCATGTTTTCCTATTAAATTTGCTTTTCACTTGTCTAGTGAAAACATGTAAGCTAAAAACACTTGAACATTAGATACTACGGAGACAAAAAGAAAGGTCAGTGCTTCTTTAAAGTCCAAAAAAGTAACTTAAATTATTGTTTAGTTTAATTTTTAAGAGAGAGATAAGAATTATCACAGGTATAGGAGAAAGACAGGGACACATTTACATTTATACAGTGATAAGCCTACCCATGCTATCAAACTGCAGAAATCATTATTTGTTACCACACAATGCTGAGTATTTAGATGGACAAACTCGTATTTACCCCAAGGCAATCATTTAATCATTTGGAAAGGCTTGCATTTCAATTTGGGAGGTTTTGTTACTTCTTTAAAGCAAACACACATATATACATATATATATATAGAGCCTTTGCTTCACTCCAATAAAGGTCTGAGGTTCCCTTGCTATGGAAAAAGCTCATTCTAACCCAACAACAGAAAAATAGTAAGTACTTGAAATTACTAATGGGACAGAAAAGAGTGATGACATGCACATGGGAAAAAAAAAAAAGCCAAAACCAAATAACAAAACAAACAACAAAAAAAAAAGAACAAAACCCCAACACAGCCCTATTTTCTCCTCTCTCAGCAGAAACACTTCCTGCATGCTTGGAGTGAAGCCCCTGTTGGCTCATCTGATACGGTTTGCCACAGACATTAGCTCTGATGATTAAATGCCACAAGACAACATTTAGAGAGAGATTTGGCTTTAAATTACACATGATAATTCAGCATATTTTACCTTTCCAGTTTTTAGTTCCTCGGTGAGAACTGAACAGTCACGTATTAAGAAATTTCATTTCACATTTAAATTCAGTTCTTTCAGAATTCTTTTATTAACTTTGAGACTAAAGCAAAAGCTTTGAATCAAATGTTCAGTAATAAGATCTGAAAAAAATCATTTGTTAAAAAGTTAAAACTCTATTAAAATAAAAGGAACAATTTTAAATTTAGAAAAGAAAATTATCACAGTAGTGGTCTAAAAGACTATCTTAAAATATGTATTAAAATAATTCAAATTATAGTGATTTTTTTACAGCTGAAAGTACGCTGTCATCAGTGGCATGAAATCTTATGGGTTTTTGCTTTTAACATTCTGTTAGTGAACTGCTTCCAAATATCCTAAAAGCAACAGTTCTAAGCAAACAAGGTTTATGGTGAAACAGTCATTGATTCTATAAGCTGCAAAAATAAATTTAAAAAAACCTCCAATAAATATTTTTTAAAAAACTGAGAAGTTAGAGGTGGCAACAAAAGCAAATGCAAATAAAAGCATTTTGCTTGCTCCATTGTCATGATTAGTCAGAATTATTCAGACTTTGTCTTCTAAGAGGTGATTTTGGTAGCGGTGATAAATTCACAAAATGTGACGTATGCAAACTTGAATTAAATGAGCTGGGTTACCTGCAAATTGGAATACATCTTATTTGTTATTTCCTTGCATGCAAAAGCAAAAATAATGTTTTAAAAGGCATGGACAACATTACAATGTATTACTGCAGCACAGTCACGACCTGCTGTACGAAGCAATTACGCAGCTGCAGAAAAGCCCTGCTTAATTATCCTTTCTAGTTTAGGTTCCTTCCTAACTCCACGGCACACTCCTAACTGCACCAATCCCAAATTCTCCAGTCTGTATGCCAGAGACAACAACAATCACAGGGTTTGGCTTACAACAGTACCTGCAGAGGGCTGCAGACAGGCTGACACAGCCACTCTGAGGTGTGAACTGATCCTGTTTGTCAAAGCAGGTGCTAATGAAAATGCAAAATGATAACGATTTAATTGTTCCGCTGCTGAACACGACAGAAGGAAAAAGTCACTGGTGAGTCTGTTGTTATTGAATGCAGCAGCAAGGAGTGACACAGTGGATGGAGAAGGCAACATGATACTTCTGCTAAAGGCTGCTGGAGGTGGCAAGGAGCAATGAATAATTTCCCATCTAGGGTTTAGAGTATTATTTATCTTATTCCGAGACACACATGAGAGGAACAGACATAAATTTATGGAACTGCCTGCTGTGGCATGATAGGAGCAACTGAATCAATGAAACAAAGACCAGAAGGAAAAAAATTATCTCCTCTTCTTATTTACAGTGTACTGCTTATTAAATTATGCTGGTACTGACCACCAAGGGCTAGAGAGCAGCCATCATCCAAACAGGATACAAGTCATAGAATCAAAGAATGGTTTGGGCTGGAAAGGACCCTAAAGATCATCTAGTTCCAAACTCCACCTTCCATGAGACCAGGCTGCTCAGAGCTCCATCCAACCTGGCCTTAACACTTTCAGGGTTGGGGCTTCCACAAATTCTCTAGGCAACTTGTTCCAGTGCCGCACCACTCTCACAGTGAAGAATTTCTTCTTAATGTCTAATATAAACCCACTCTCTAAGTTTGAAGACCTTATCTATTGTTTCATACCTATCCTCACAAAAAGAATACAATGCCCCAATAAAGTGAATGAAGCACAAAAGGCTTGCCCTGGTTCTACACCAACTTAATTCCTGTTGCATTTCATTATTTCAAGCCCAGGAGTATTTCAGACATTTTATTCTCCAGCTGTTTGCTCACCCCTGGGAGCAGCCACCTCTGGCATGGCACAGCTCCCTCCTCCAGAACTGGAGGGATGGGGGGACAGGCCTGGTGCCCCTTGGTCCCCACCCAGCAGCATCCAGGAGGCAGCAAACACAGGCTGGAGACTAAAAAAGAATATTCCCAATCCTTCCCACATAAACCATAGCCTGAGCAGCTTTTGGATAACAGAGCTGTCAGCAAGTTATCCATGTGGATAACTTATATTGTTTTTCAAATGTAGCCATAGTTTTCTGACAGTATCTTAATTGTTATTTTGAAATACCACTCACCCTCTAAGTTCTCGACTACTCTGTAATAAAATTCCCCACAAAGCGCTATGAACATTCAAATATTCCACTCATTTAAATAAAGTGCTGTTATAACACAGTGAGCACATCATCACATAATTTCACAAAATTTCTTGTAGGTATTTAAACCTGATTACATTTTTTTGTTTGAGAAAGCAATTTGTGCAGGAGCTTGATCCTATAAGCAATATTCTTAGCTGAGATGACAAAGTCCTTTTCAAACAATGTGCGGCAAATTGTTGATTATAGTCAATTAAAGGATGCAATATGAAGTGCTTTTATGCTATACAGTTCTTTCAGCCATAGGAAATGACTAGCAAATGCTATCAAGTAACAAAACCTATGAAAACTTGTTAAAAGCAACAACACCTCTTGCACATAATGGATAAGTCATAAAGAATCCCTAAATCCAAAATCATTCTGGCACCTGTGTGCCCACAATACAAGTCTTCACATTATAGAAATGATCAAAGCAGTGCACTATTGCCAATTTCAGCTAAAGCAATTGTCAATTTTTTTTCACTTCCCTTTTTGAGGTTTGATGTTACCTGATTAAAAAAAAAAAAGGGGGGGAGGGGAAAAAAATGCTTTTCACATATATAAAACTATAAAAACCCAACCCACAAGTACAATGTTCCCATCTCTTTGCAGGGAAAAGAGAAAACAGATGGTGCCTTTTCCAGTGATAAACTAGGTAATCTGTATTCCCTTCCAGAGATGCCAGTCTTGGTCTTCCTATGTTTTACTTTATCTGGCATATCAGTTGCAATATCATCCTTTTTTTATCACCAACCACCAATGTCTGGCGCACTCCTTTGTGAATTAAATGCGAAATCAGATGGTTTAACCTGCCTTGTTCAACTCTGCACTACTACAGCACTGCAGAGAGTTTTCTGAAGAGATCTTGCACAGTGCGTTCTCCTAGTTTATTAGCTTTATGAGTCAAAGTGAAAGGTTTAAACAAACTCTTCAGAAGATTTTACCACTGTAAATGGAAACAAAAGAGAACAAGCTAATCAACCACGTTCAGCAAATAACTGATGGAACAACAAAGAGCAACAATAATAAATCAAACAAACATCTGTGTTAATTGATTCTGCTGAGTGCCTTTTCATTAATACCAGGTCATACTTCTGGAGTGTGTCAATAAGTATAAGCAATACACAGCCTTCAAGAAAGAGCAATCACTGCTGTTAACAAGCTGAACATTCTAATGATTGCTTCCCTGCTCAAACATTTGGATAAAAAGTGCCTCCACTGGAACAGGAATAACATCATTTCATTTCTCTGGCTGTCTGTGATCTGCTCTGGGTAACATTAAGCCAGAATGAGGTTCCAGGATAGGAGGAGCCTGTGGTGCTCTCTGGAGGATGCTCCAAAGTCTTTGCCATCCTTGAGGACCTCTGGTTCTCCTCAAAACCAAAGTGGGCCTAGACCAACTCAGAATAAGGGCACAGGCTTCAATCCAGAGCCAGGAAATCTCAAAACCACACAATTCCAAAGCCTAGACCAACTCAGAGTCAGGGCTTAAATCCAGAGCCAGGCAAGTTCCTGGGTGCCATGGTAGAACTTCACTCTGTCTGCCCTGAGCTCAATGGTGTGACTGTACCCACTGCTTCCCTCACTGAGCTTTTGAAAGGACTATATAGCTAATATTTTAAAACCTTCAAAAGATTAAAAACTTGCAAAAGACTTGCAAAGTGACCTTGCAAGTTTGAGTTGTTTACAAACTTCACTTCATGAACTCAATTTGTTTATGTTTACAGGTGCGACAAAGATATACTTCAGTCTTTGGAAATTAGGATGCATATTATATTTTTCCCCTCAAATATTGTAAATCTATAATACTACTGTGCACATAAAAAATACATAACCAGAACTCCATTTTCTGATCAAAATCTAATTTCATGCCCAGTTTTTTATTTGCTTATACTGGTACTACATCGGAATAAATATGCCTATAGACCAAGTAGCCTCACAGTTTGAAGTTAAAAAAATATGGGAAAGAAGTATATATGCAGATTTGCATCTATTTAATCACAAAAAAACCCATTGAATTTTCTTGCAGTCTGGAACCGTACCATGTTACCTTAATCATCAACAGAAGGCAAAAATCTATTTCACAAATGTTTCAAAAAAGCACTCAAAATGTAGATTTCAATGTGCTGACTAAAGCTGGCGCAAACTGCTAAGCAAATAAAACAACTGAACCTTTGTTATTGATAGAGAGCACGCAGACAGCCTCAGGGTTCAACAGAATACTAAACAGATTACTGGAACCACAACCAACACCACCTGCCACTGGGGCCGACTTCATTCTCAGAGTTTTGTACAAGGTGGAAACTTCTGTATTTTAACAAAGAGCCAATAAATGAGTTAGCAGTAATGTTTTTCTCTAGCATTTTGTTCTGTTAGTTATTTCACAGTAATGCATGTATAACAAAATCTTTAGAATTACTTTCCTGTACCCCAAAAAGCCTCAATGGATGCTACATATATAGATCACATCAGAGGTGACAGAGACACTTCCAGCTCCTTCTCAATTAAGCGACAGAGTAGCAAGAGATGTTCTCTTTTTGAGATCATATCTCATGCATAACCATAACCACACAAACCGCTTTAAAATAAAAATAAAATTGTTCCTGTTCAGACAGATCAATTTTCCAATGTAATTCACCTTCAGTTCCACAAACAATTAAGGCAGTAAAGGTTTCCCAGCCTATCACTGCTGCTTCGAACATTCTTCCTGAATGAACAGCTTCAAAATCAATGCAAATGCTTTTGCTACAACGTGGGCTGCTTGGTGATGTCCAGAACAAGTAGTGTGAGCCAACTGGAAGCAGATATGTAAGAAGAAGATCTGCTATCTGTGTCTCACACGTTTCCACAAAAAATCTTGTCTCCCTTCAGCTGTTGGAAGCTGGAAAACCACACTGAACACTGTTAGAGAATTATATAGGTTCTTGTTATTGCAACTCTACAACTTGTTAGAAAGATTCTTTCAAACAGAAATAAGAACATGAATATTTGTAAAATGTTAATGTGATAGATTTCAGACACAGATGGGTTGATTCTCTGATTTAAAAAGGTTACAAATAAGGATAATTCAGAATGCTCAAATTTTTGTGGAGTTCTGTAATAGAAAATAATCAGTCTGGAAAACATTCCTGAAACATAACCAAGAAAACAACCAGCAAGAAGCACCTGCTCCCATCAAGCAAAACACATTGTCAGTGTATGTGCAAGCTATTCCAGCTGAAAACAAAGTACAATTTCATTTAAACAAAAAATAAGGTCTGAAATGATTACATTATCAGGTAAATGATAAATGTAGATATAATCATTTATGTGATGTGTTTTTATATGATAGTCAAGCCTCTGAAATGCTATATGTATATATGTAGGTTATATATATATGAAATGCTATATGCAGGTTATTTTTCCCAATCCTAAATACAAATTTTAGAAGTATGTAGTAAAACTGAACAACAAGCTGTCTGTTCACACTAACACAGTTGAAGTGTGGGGGAGCTATTTTTACAACACAATTTTAAAGATTAGTAAATTTGAAAACTGCGAATGAAGATTTCCAAAAGCAGTACATTAGTTGTTGAAGTGATCTGAATAATGTATTAAGAAAGTCAACATATTTCTTCAATAACTTAGTACTAAGTATGTCATGTAACCATGACTCAGTCAGCATTTATTCTAATATAAGAAGTGTTTATAGTTCACTTACAGAAATATCAAATTCTTGAGATCTGAAGATTGTTTAGTTGCTGCTCTATGTGCACAAAATTGATATCACTCCCAGGGGTGTTCATAACTATTGTATTTTCCATCATTTATTTGTGATTTGATTTATTACTTGAAGATTCTGCCAAATACTTACTATTGGTACTTTAGGAGTAATAATTTAGCTCCATCACTATTCAGTATTAGCTCAAATGCTCATATTTCATACCTGCAATATTTAAACAATGCGCCCTTTAGAACATCATGTCAGATCCAAGGAAATTAGGAAGAAAACACAAACAACTAATTTGTCATTTTATGGCTATTCCCCACTGCAACACTGATCAGTTATCTGTTCTAACAAACATTAAAATTCCCAACTTAGCTGTTGAGAGCCCAACCCATGGCCCCAGGGGCTCCTGGGATGCTCCAGGTGCCATCAGTCCCCTTTGCCACCCTCTTACACAGNCTGAGAGCCCAACCCATGGGCTCCAGGTGCCATCAGCCCCCTTTGCCACCCTCTTACACAGCCTATGCACATTGAGTTTGCTGTTGATTATCACTCTTCCTTTCAGCCTTTTGTTTTTCCCCCTCTCTAACTGCGTCCAAGTTTCTTTAAGTACGTTATCCATCTTCCAAATTCTCCTCATGAGACCTAATTGAGCTGCATTTCCTTGAAGCTGAAGCTCACTGTGGTACTTCTGCAGTGTTTCTAGTCTCTCTGTGAAACCTTGTATAATATTCTTTTTTTCTAAAGTTCCAAGTATTTCCATCTCCTTGCAGTTTGGTATTACACGTTAATTTTATTAGCATGTTGTTAAACCCTCTCTCCCAGATCATTAATAAAGACATTAAAAACGACTGGTTCTAGCAGTGATCCCTGTAGTACCCTCAAGACACCCTTTGTTTGTGGTGTTTCAGCCAGCTTTTAATCCACATGACAGTGCTCTTATCCAAGCCAATTTGAATTAATTTTGCAAGTCAGGCTTAGCAAAGCAACAGCCAACGTTTTGAAAAAAATCCAGAATTACTACACTGATTTCTTCCATGTTCCCCTCCCCCAGGTCTGGTAGGTTTTTGAATCAACAGAAACAGCAAGTTTTATTTAACAAATTAATTGTCAGCTATATGCTTTGTATTTGTTCTCTCATATCCTTTGGAATTTGTATACAATTTTTAGTAATATATCTGCTTTCCTCCTGGTATTTTACATTTTCTTCAAAGCTTCTCATATTTTATAAGTGATAGACAGTGCTGTAGTAGACGCTGTCTTGCCAAGTACGGATCTGATGACTAAAACGTGGTAAGGAGTATAGCCCCAGGCTCTTCAGAGAAAGCAAAAGTAGGTTTATCGAGGAAATTAATCTGTATGACCATTGACAAGATTATAGAATGAGTTGTAGGATACTATAGTTCTACAAAAATGGAGTTAGGACCAAACAAATCCATTTTCAACACAAACAAGATCCAGCCTTCACGACAGAAATTGTAAAGGTAAATGTCAGCAGTCATAACACATGTCCATTGCTGAGTAAATAGTAAATAGGAATAGCTGCACCTTCCTGGGTGGTTGTACTTGTAGGTAAAGGCAATTTCAAGTTGTTCAATTTCTTGCTTTTTATCTGTAATTATGAATTATTTCACAGGATTTTAACTTACTAATTTTCTAATCATAAATTCTTTTTTTCTCAATTTGCCTTGTCAAAGAGTCCTACTAAAAATTGATTTCAATATCCCAGGCAACTGCTCTCCTATATTTGGTAAGTTGTCTGGGATTTTGTGTGCAAATGCCTTAATCCATAGTTGTAAAATGGACCTCTGAAGATTTTAAGTTGACTTCACCTTATTGTCTTGTTTATAAAATACTACATCTAAAAAGCAGTGATAAGTCATAAATTATCAATTTTGTCAAGAACAAAAGACTTTTATGATTCTCACATGCCCTAAATGTCTTATTTCTAAAATTCTTCCAAAATAAATTTCTAAACTTTGATGGCCACATATTGCAAAATCATCCTGAATTTTGATGACTGCAAAAAGACATAATTCAGTAGCTCCTAACACTTTTTAATTTTATACAGGATTCTAAGAAGAACCACAAGAATCAGATCTAAAACTCTAGTCTTACCATGATGGGCTATGTAGTTTTAATAATATTCACTTTAATAAAGATCTGATATTATCTTGATGCACATAAGACTCTGTAAGAATTAACAAAACAATGGACATGAAATACAACTAGTTTTATTAAAAGTAACACGTTTTCCTTTTAGAGGAAAGTTGGAAGTTAGAGATGTGTGAGGAAGTGTGATACAGAAATGTTTAGTTCTGTGCTATTGGAGTCAACACATTTCATGAAGAAATACATAAACTCTTCTTTGTCAAGTGCTTCCTTTTCGTCATCAGCACACTCAGCAGCCCATTATGAAGAAATTATACTTAATCTTGAGGGCTGAAGAAATCAAACTTACTCATTTAATTTTATTAAGTGCTTACAAATATCCCTTTTTTTGAATCCATACTAAGGTTCTTCTCAATTGCTGCCTGCTTAAGACTCCCATTCTAAGAGGTTTTTCTGTCAAAAGGAAGGAAAAAATGAGTTTATAACTTCTGCTTGGCAACAAGCACCACTGTGCTGCAAACATCTGATCTGCAGATACCTTCCTATATTTCTTGTAAAGGGGATAAAGAGAGACCACTTCCTGCAAAGAATGAATGGTCCAAACACATTGCAATTGTAATTTTTTGGTCTTGTAATTAGTAATTTCATTTTGTGCTTTTATTTTGCCAGCTACATGTATTGGAATATCTGTATAGATTTTCCACCACTGACCTCTATCCAAAATATTTTGATTTCAGTGCTCTCTGTGGGAATCTGATCCTATCCCTTCCTCCCTACTCTCTCTACTTCCTCCTGTAGTGTTTTTTCATATCCTATTCCGAGCCTACATTGCAAGATTGTGCCAACTATTATTCAGTCATGATCTTGCACAAATAATTTGTATAAAATCAAGAAGAAATAGAACAGCAACAGAGAAACAGCAACGTTCTCTCTTGTTTTTCACGGATCTCCTAAGCCTGATGCCTGTGTTACACCTGGAAGAAGGAACTTGTGTGGGCTGAGAGGTGAGAAGAACAGGATATTCTAGATCTTGGAGATTCTCCTTCTCCATGACTACAGCCAAAGGCATCTTTCCCACTCACTGAAATGGAGAAAATGAGAAGCTGCCCCTTTTTTGCTCGCAGAGCTTGATTCTGATGAATCCAAATCTCATATGCAGATCTCTCTCTCCCTCCAACAAAATTAAGTAGTTCAAAGTCCTAGCAGTCAAAAGTTCCTTTTGCTCTCTTTCTTTTTTTTAGGTTGATCTGTATCAAAAGTTTATTCCTGTACACTTAAAAGCAGATATTGCACGATGGAACGTATTACCCACAGCTCACACAATAAGCATTTTTGCATAGGTTTCATGTTCAAATTTCAGGGATTTTTGTCGAGCAATTGATGTAGGTACAAACTCCTTAAAGTGTCCGTTGGGGACACCTGTCTTCCCAATTTCATCATTTCAAGTGGATATAATACCCGTGTCCCCAGGTAAAAGTCATGATGCAATTCTATCAGACAGTTGCTGTACTTTGTGCCGTGTGGGTGTGAGAGCTAATTTTGTCCTTAGATTCAGAGGCTTCATTAACAGTCTTAACACATTCACTGCAGCTTTCTAAATCCTTTCAGGCTTTAACACTTAAGCTACTGCAGAAAAAAAAAAAAAAGAAAAAGGAAGTTCATATACAGGAAATGTTATTTCTCTAACCCAAATAAAGCAGATCTCTTGCTAAATGCCACATTACAGCACATCATTCCACTGAAATGAAATTTATGGGAAATAAATCATAGCTAGTAAAGGTTCTAAATCACTATTTTGGGCAATTTATCCTGATTTAAAATACATGAAACTCTGAACTGAGATACATGGAGAAAGAGAATGAAAATTATGTGTCTATTATACAAAGGCATATGAACATCAACATAATGCATATTCTACCACCTTGCTCTTGACCCTTTACATTCCAAGAATTTCATCATGCGACAGTGTATTGACTACAAAATTCAGTAATTAAAATACTTTAAAAAAAACCAACTTTTTTTCTTCCCTAAGACAATTTTTTTCTAGCATTAATGTGTCATACAGTAGAGTAAATTCTAGACATTTTTTGGGGGGAAAAAATCAATTAGGGAAAAACCAACCCTGAAACTTTCACAATATATTTTTCATAATATATCATTTACAGGATGACAAGAAAAAAAATCAAGTAATCCTTTTTGTGGGTCATGCAAAGCTTCCACGCACAAAAAAATATTTTCAGCAACCGATACATGTTGCATGAGAGAACTTGCCTCAATTATATTTTATTCCTTAAAAAGTAATCCATAATACCAAATTATAATACAGATAAACAAACTTTTACATGTTGCCGTTTGGAGGTAGGAGAATTAAAATTCTGCATCTAAATAACACAGAATCCAGCGATATGTCAAATTAATGTGAAAAGTTACAGCTATATTTACAACTTCAGTAGAAAAGAGAAGCTTTACTGTTATCCTGATACTACTTGCTGATTCATTTCTGCTCCTTTTCATGCTCACTAATCCTAACCCAAAGGCTGCTTCCTTTTGATTCTAACTTTATGACTGAAGTAATATAAGGAATTTTAAATTATGGATGAACTTCATTGCAGTTAGCCTTGCTCCACAAAAAATGACTTCCAACAGCTGCAAAACAACTTTATTTCTAGCAGCACTGAGGGATGGTTGGTGCTGGAGTCATTTGTGGGAATTTTGATTTCCACAAACAGGCATTTATCATGATGGGTGTCTCCCAGCAGCAACTCCTTCTGTTTTCAGGCTGAGGCCTTTTACAGAACAAAGACACCCAAACTGGCTGCAGAACCGAGGTCTTTAACTGGACTACTCTGCACAGACATTTTCTAGGTGCCCCCACATTACTCCTTGGGAGCAGCCACAAAATCCAAAAGCAATTCAAGGTGAAAGCTAATTTCTGTCAGAATCCAAAGGCCCTTATAGTGAATCATGTCCTCCCACAGGCTTAATTTATCAATACATTTAGAATGGAAATCTTGTCCCTTTGTGCCAACAACAGATAGTTCGGGGATGAACAAAATACTTAGTGGTTCCAAAGCTGAAGCGACAAAAACAAGGCAAAAAGACTGGCAGGTTTAGGATATTTTTTTTGTTAATTAAGCAAAACTATGAGACAAAAGAGATAAAGGAGACACGAGAGACATTCGTATTTCAAGACCAGAGGAACAAAACCTGTCTGGAGTAAAACTCACACAGGAGAAAGAAAATTTCCTTTCTTTTACTTCTTTCCTAGTCTTAAAGACTTCTGAATCAGCTTTCATTATCTATTGCCTTCTAAATTGAATGATGATATATGCTGAATTCTGTCCTGCAAAGCTGGAATAAATACTTGCCCCCACTCCCTAAGAACCAGGTATCTGGAAGCACCTCTTACATGTGATCTGACAGTTTTGGGGATGCACCTATAGTTCATGGGTGGGGGTTTTATTTCACTGATGGCAGATTTAAGCTTGGGAAACAGGTTCTCATATTATCTTAATCAGCTAAAATGAGCTAAATGCTAATTTTGCCTGTTATCTCAGGTTTTGTTTTGTCTCATTTTCTTGCCTCCCTCTCTAGAAAAGTGATATTTGCTTTGGTTGAAAGCTATTATATCGATATAACATGAATTTTATTTGAAATTCATGAGAGATTACTACTGTAACATATATAATAATTAAAAAAAATCCTTGAAAGGGTCTTACACGTCTCTTTCAACATTCACTGAAATTAAGTATATTGTCAGAATGAAATTCATTTTTATTAACATTGAAATTAGATTTAAAATTGCATTTTATATTTTTAATTTTAGTATTTGTAAAGTTTTTTTTCAGTCTCTAAAAACACAGTACCAATTACTGAGTAAAATTTGATAAAAAAAATAACTTCTCTTTCTGGGATGAATTACTGCCCTCTAGGTAGGGTACACACATGGATATGAAAGTAACAATATCTTTTGTGACTCTTCTCACTTACATTAAGTAAGTGAGAGGAAAAGGAAGAATTTAAGACAAGTTGATAGTTCTCACATCAACAAAACAGAGAACATGAACAACAGATACACCACCACTTGTGGAAAAGCTGTCTTTAACAAAAGTAACTGCTTTATATTACTGAATGACACTATTTTAAAGGTTTTCTCCAAGTTCTGAGATTTATTTTTTTTTTAACACTGCTTCTCATGGAAGTTTACAAATATTTTAAACTTTTCCCTGTCTCTGCAAAAGTGAAGGATAAGCTCCAGTATGAAAAGCCAGCTGCCAGTAATCTGTTTCAAAGGGGTTTTCTTGCTCTAAAACACTTTGTAGGCAAAAGAATTAACCTCAAGGATAGGAGCTACATTGTGTTTTGGTAGCTTCTCCTTTTACCTCAAGCTTAGTAAAGCCTGACAAGTGAATGGCCAAGTGACAGGTCAGCAGTGGGAGCTTTTGGCCCTCCACAAGGAAGGATGGTGGCCTATCACTACACAGCAGCACAGCAAACTCACCTGGTTTCCTCCAGCTTGCAGAGAAAGATGAGGGGGAAAGCAAAGCCACAACAGAGGCTTAAGCTTTTCTGTACAATAGCAAGAGATTTCAGTGACTGAAAAGGCCTTTATTTGTACTCCCAAAGTGTCTGGAGAAAAGAAACACTGTTTAAGTAAGTGGATTCAGAGGTATTTTCCCCTATAAATAACAGCTTTACTCTGATGTGGTGGATTGAGGAGCCAAGAGTACAGGAAGGCAAAAGTCCACAGGTGTTGATATGAACCTGACTGACAGAGGTCACAAAAGCTGTTATTCAAAAACCTCGAGTCTGACTCAGCAAAGGCTGCTATCCCTTAAGAACTTCGGAATAAACACAGGATTAATTCCACAAAACTCACACTGACTTGGCATTGGTAAAGGTGGCTCCATGTGGTCATCTGGATGGCTTGGCACAGACTTTCCCCACCTGCTAGCTGGCAGGAGACTTCCCAGTCTTATTGATGTGGACGTCATTTCTAAGGAGCTTCAATCAATCTGGACAACTTTGTACCCTTTTCCCTTCCTCTTCTGGCAGAAGATAAAGCACATTTAGCAGCTCCTCTCAGAAGAGTTGATTCTTTGCCAAAGGTTCAGCAATATTGAGGGCAAAAGCAATACTGCTTTCTGTTAGTTGTTGTGAAAAGCCATCTTCACTTGAAAGCTTTTCTAGTGGGAGGGCAATGAGCATGGCTGTATTCCCACTGAACTCTCCAGATAAAAAGTGCAAAACACTCTGGGAAGTGCTGTGTAATCATAGAATATTAGAGGATGAAATTCCACTCCAGTGGATCACTACATATGAAGGCATATGTTATATTGGGTCATCTTTTAAAAGACAGGCTTAGCTCACTCAGTGTTCACAGTAACTGGTGTCAAGCACTGCCACGAATAACAATAAAGAAAATAATATATAATCAGCCAACATGCACAGCAACTAAATAGAACAACTTCAAGAGATTTATCTTCTAGCAATTCTAGTTCACCAGAAAACCAAGAATAGGAAATGTCATAAAAAGGATTCATGATATTTGGGAAAATCAAATAAGATAAAACATCAAAGTTAAAACAAATATGAAGATTCAATTTACATGGTCAAGATGTTTAAAGAAATATATCAATGACCACTGTAAAGAAAAATGAAATAATAATAATTCAGAGTAAGACTTTCAAAAAGTAAATAAAGGTTTTGTAGAAAAATGAAAGCAGGAATTAATATGGATATGAGACAGCTCAAAATGTATCCGTAAAACAGGAAGAGAGAAGCTCAATATCATTACAGAATCATAGAGTATCTGCAGTTGGAGGGAACCCACAGGGATCAAAGTCCAGCTCTTTGCTCTGCACAGGATACCTCAGCATTCACACTACAGCCATTGAGGGCATTGTCCCAAATGCTTCTTGAACTCAGACAGGCTCATGCTGTGACCACTGCCCTGGGGCGCCTGTTCCAGAGCCCTGTCACCCTCTGGATAAAGAATCCTGTCCTAACATGCAACCTAGACCTCTCCTGATACACTCTAGTCTCATGTGCCCTGTCCCTGGGTACCACAGAGCAGAGATCAGTGTCTGCCCCTCCTCTTCTCAAGGAAGCTGTACCTGCAGTGAGGTCTCCCCCCAGTCTCCTCCAGGCTGAACAGAATAAGTGGCCTCAGGTGCTCTTCATATGGCCTCCCCTCTATACCCTTCACTATCTTTGTTGCTGTCCTTTGGACAGTCTCCTACAGATTTATATCCTTATATTGTGACACCCAAAATAGTCCCCACCACCTGAGGTAAGACTGACCCAGTGCAGTGCAGAGTGGGACAATCCCTTGCCCTGCTCATCTGGCAAGGACAAGGATCCAGGACAAGGATCCCCTGTCCCTCCCTAGGGCACTGCTGACACCCCAGGACACTCTTTCCACTGTTTTCCAGCCTCTCATTCCCCAGGGCATTCACACATCCAGGTAGATCCCATCTCAGGTGCAGAATCCAGCAGCTGCCCTTGTTAAACTTCATAAGGCTGGTGGCTGCTCAGCCACGTCATTTGTCTCTCTGCAGGGCATTCCTGTCCTCTTGGGAGTCAGCAGCTCCCCCCAATTTAGCATTATCAGCAAAGTTTCTTACAATACCTTTTGAGTCCCGTGTCCAAGTTATTTATGAAGATGTTGAACAGCCAAGGATGGAGCCGTGTGGAACCCCTCTGGTGGCAGGTCACCACTCTGATGTCACCCCAGTCACTGGAACTCTTTGTGTCCAACCCATGAGGCAATTGCTGTCCTGTGACAGACTATACCAAAAGATTTACCAAAATCCAAAAAGTGACCTAATATTGGAAAACAGACCAGAAATTCTGTCATTAAATGACAAGTGTGGCCTGGCAAGCAGAGCAGTACACGGCTACCATTGTGGTCAGCTTTGCAGACAGAAGTTCTGACAGGGAAACTGAAGTCCACAATCTCCTACACCCTCCCTTCAAAGAGGAAGGATGCTGCACTGGCTGTGGGGTCAGCTCACCAAAACTCATTCACCCGTTTACTAAATTCAGACCTGACAGAAAAGAATCTCACCCTATCAGGGTAAATGGCATAGAAAGTAAGAATTTCCTGCATTAGGTTAAAAAGTAATCCCTATAGCAACCCTGAGACAACAGAGCAGACCACCCCTACCCTTAACTTCAAACCTGAGCCCTCAACTCAAACAAAAAAAAAACCATCCCAAACTGAATGAGTGAAGGAACAGCAGAACATTTACATATTGCCTTATATGAGGACTAAAGAGTGACACAGTTTCTGTTAGGAAAGATTCTGCAGATTACGTGCTGATAAAATGCTGGTTTCAGATCTTTAAAGGTGAAAAGACATGCTCTGAAATAAATTCAGAACTCAGCTTTGAAGGTTACTCAATGAAGATGATTAGTTGCTGGATAAAAGATCAATGTGTAGGACTCCTAAGGGTATAAATAAGGACCCTAAAAAATATTATGTATGAATATTTGATTTCACAACTGCTGAAACACCTGCTGCAGAAAGCATG
This sequence comes from Thryothorus ludovicianus, assembly GCA_013397245.1. Classification (NCBI taxonomy): domain Eukaryota; kingdom Metazoa; phylum Chordata; class Aves; order Passeriformes; family Certhiidae; genus Thryothorus; species Thryothorus ludovicianus. The sequence continues at coordinate 21,695 of VZTB01000961.1, forward strand.
GAATGAAAGTACCATCTATCAGCATAAGTTTCTGGATGCTAATGTATTTTAACATTAATCAGGATCCCACTAGAGATATTCATTGCAGTAGCAGTATTAGTTACACAGAAAGATATTCTTTCCAATCTAAATTAATTTGCGAGTGTGAGTATATGCAATGTAGACAAACTGTCTCTTGGGCAGAGAAACAAATGAACTGGAGCACATGTCCTCTTGTTTCCTGTGACACATGTTTTTCCACACAAAGTTTGTCCTGGCTATAACATTTTCTTTTTATCTAGAGATATAGATATTCTAATGACACAACTAAAATCAATCATTGTGCTCTCTGTTGCCACAGACAGATGAATCTGCCACAGCCTGAATTGCTATTACAATATACTTAGGGTAAATTACCTACTCAGGAATGACAGAAATCCTGCCAATTAAAAAAAACAACAAGTTATTCTGACCTCTTACGTGTCTTCAGACTATTATTAGAATCATTGACACACTGTGTTTAAATATTTGAGATTTAGAAGGCTTAAGCATGTATTTTTCTCCAGGAACACCTTGGTATACAGTTTCAGTTCTTCATAAATCCAAGTTGTTTCAAAAGGCAAAGATCATACTGCAAACTGCATGGACTTGCTATAGGATACTTAACTTCTGGTCATTAGCATTTTTATCACCCAGGGCGTCCCACTAAATCATTACCACTGTCAGGATGGGTTTTGCTTCTGGGCAGCATTTCTCTCAAAACATGGCTTTTTCAAATTCTGAACATCCTCTTTGTGCTACTATTAAACCGTTTTGCCATAGCAATATTTCTGAACAAAGCACTCTTATCGTTGGGTAACCCACATTGCTGAGGGTTAGATGACCTTGCTGGTGCTGCAACATTCGTAATTCTCCAGCACAATCAATTACTTCATGATAATGTCTTTTGTCAGAGAATATTGTAAGGCAATGAGGACTGGATTTTTTTTCCCAGTGAAAGAAAATATCTGCTCTGACTGGTATACAGAAATGTTCATACATGGGTCACTGACTGACAAGGGAATTGTAAATTACTCGGTAATAAAAAATAATAGTAGACATTTATACAGCATTGTACCTCACACACAATGACCTCCAGGCTCATTATAATCAGTATTATTTGTCAAAAATAAATTGCAGTGACCATCATATCTTCCAACAGTTTTTGTTTTAAAATGGGCCATGGAGAAAATCTTAGATTTCAAGTATTCTCAATCCATCAGCCCAGCATATTACAACAGCTATACTAACCACTCTGTAAATAAAATACAGATAACAAGTTAAAACTATCTATAAAAGATTAAGTGTCAAAAATTAAAATTTTGGGCAGGAAGCTTGTGTTTCAAACTTCAAAAATTATTGGCAGGGAGGAAAAACGCGCGCTAAAAGACTGGCCTCATGTTTTTAAACTTTTCCTCAGAGTCCCATACACAATCACAGCAATGAAATTACAAACAATATGAAATGAAACAGAAATCAGTGGTGAAACAAAAATCTCCCCAAAATTTGGGGCATCCTGACAAATACATCAAAGAATGAAAGGAAAAAAAATGGCTGAAACGCGTAAACATTGTAAACATTTGTGTGTAAACAATTCCTGCATTAAACAATATTATTCCAGAGAATTTGGAAAATATCTAGAAGTGAGAGCCCTTGAGCACTGACCTGGGCCAGATGAAGCATTCCTGTGTCAGCTTTTGCCCTTACTTTTACTGACAGGAGTGTCTACAAGATTAAATCCTCTAAGGATTCTGGCAACTCTCTGACCATGGAGAATATGATAGATTAAACTGAAAGGGACATTCAGAAGCTATCTGGTCCAAAGCCACACACAGCAGGGGTGACTGCAGTCATGTCAGGAAGTTAGAGTCGTGAAATAAACCAAAGTGCAATGTCCTTTCCTGCAAACAGATGTTTCTAGCCTTCAGAGCATCAAGCATTCACATTAAAAATGGAAATTAAAAGAAGAAATATTTCAATAGAAGCTAATATTTTATAGCATCCAATCTAAAAATCCTCAGTGCAATAAAATATATCATCCCACAAGTAGGGTATGATACCAATCAACACTGAGACATTCCAGTAAACATGTCACAATAAACTGCAATGAAAGGAGATGATACATTAAAAGTGATGGATGACTGTACTGAGGAAACCACAATTCTTCGAAGTATTTCTATAGTTAAAAGACAGTAACATCTGAGAATAATAATGACTAATTAGCAATATCTGCAGTACATTTCATGTTTAACTGGCACTGCTTAAGGAGAGTTAATTCCTAAATCTTTAATATATTTTATATCAGTGAAGATGATCGAGGGCCTTACACATAAAATGCTACAGTCAAGAATATAAAACATATAAGGAATCATCTTGATATGTTCTAAAGACATATTTTACTTGAGGTTACAAAAAATACTTTCTTCTGTAGCTTTTCTTGCTATTTAGGCAATAGGACACAATATGTATATTTACATATATATATGCATGTGTGTACACTCAAATGCACAAATAGCACAAGGAGTTGTTAAAGTCTCCTTCAAATACTGCGTGAAAAAACCTAACAAACTCCTGCAGCTCAGATTTATTTTCTTGCTTTAAATCAACTTGAAATTTCACACACTGTAATAAAAAGAGATGAGGAACTGTCATAAATTTCTCATGTGATATTTCATCCAAAATAAAAATCAAGCAAATGGGTTTATAAAATTAAAAGGAAAACCTTGGACACAAAGTCAATGGATTTCAGGAGTCTGGCTTTTCCTCTAAGGATGCTGCCTAACAGAGAAAAGGCAAAATTGACTCTTCCCTCCAGCCTTCTACCACTTAGACCCATGTAAATCAAACCACTTGTGTAAAACAAAAATAAGTAGCAGCCAATTCCTAAAGCATAGCACAGGAAAAATATCAAGCTACTAAAGCCCTAAATTGCTTCAAGAATCTCCTGGGCTGTTCAGCGGCTCTCTACACCAGCTGAACAAGGGTCCCCTCCCTCCAGAGGTGACTGGTAACAAAGGCCAGACTGCTTCAACTGAATCAAAATCTCTTCATCCACAGATATAACTCTGAATGCTTAATTTCTACCATAATAGAAGAGACCAATTTAAAACCACATCCAAGTTATAAACTTGTTAGTCTTAAACTTATGAGTCTATTTTTCCACAATAACAACATTTTTCCGCATGAATAGAAGGGGGAAAACACCCTCCATAATCAAGTTTTCAATGTGATCAGGTCTGTCTCAATTGTGACAAAGTCAGCTTTCCTTCATCACAAAATGGAAACCAGGAAGACTTTTTCCTTTAATCATTGATACTGTGGTACATTCAGAGAAAGTGGAATCCACTCCTCAAGGGAACAAAATTGATACTGATCAAATATTTCTCAAGTCATCTATAAATATTACAGTAAAAAGTAGCATCAAATTCAAGCAGAGAAAAACATCCAACTTATTCAATGAATATAACAAGACTCAAAATATCTTTGCATGCAAAGCAGTAAATGAAGTTTCTCCGGGTGTCCTCCCACCAAAGTGAAATATGAATAAATACAAGGTATGTATCAAATGAGCTGGTCAAAAAAAGAAAATAAATTGGCAAAGAAAAAAACCTGGCAAAGACTCAAAAGTGAACTAACCCAGAAACATAGAAAAAATTTAAAAAGAAAAAAACTCAGTTATTAGAGCAAAGAGGTCACGCAATATTAAAACTTTTTTTTTTAACTTGCAAGACAAAAATAAAGAAGGTGAAGATTAAGCAAAGAGAAGTTCTCTTAACACTTACATATGATGATAGAGCACATAATTACAAATTCTATTGCTTATTACTTTCTAGTGATCTATGATATGTTTATAATGTGCCACTTTACAACCAGAAGAGTGTTGTTTCTTTTGTGACTGAAATTTCTGCAAACACAGCTCAATTAGAAAAGGGCTGCAATGCATGTGGGCTACCTTTAAAAGCAGTTTTCATATCAGTAACATGCAGTCAATGCATCTCACCACAGAGTCAGCCTTGCTCTGAACCTACATGAAAAACTATTCCTTTTTAACCCACACATAAATGAGAGCCTAGTTATTTGAACTGTAGAAATCAAAGGACAATCATAGCACTTTCTTCTCCAATAGCCCCTATAAAAGATTAGCGTGCCTTAGGTTCTCATGTTGGGTGAGCTATTCAGGCTCACAATAGACTTCTGAATGCATTATTTTAAGTAAAACAATTTAACAAAGTCTTTCTTACTTCCTTCTCAAAATGCTATTTTTGAATGGGATTGCCATTGAATGGAATTCTATTCCACCATCCGCCCTCTGCAGTCCATCCTAGCTTCCCAAATCTCCTCTTGAGCCCTGAAATGGAGTTTTTTTTTTAATCATCCTGGTTCTGCACACAAACCAGACTGGACAAGCATCCAAAGTAGCTTTCTTTCAATATTTTTTTTTTATGTAGTTCACAAATATTTCATTTTCCTTACCTATTTTTGCCTTGAGAGCATTGCTTTACATTTGTAGAAATATCTCTATCCTCATTCAGTAATACATTTCTCCTTTCCTACTCATGCCCCAGGGTCAATCTCAAATATCTTAAAATACATCTCTTACAGGTAGTATTACCAAGAGGAAATACTTCTCTATCTAAAATACTTCTCTATCCCTATCCTAATGCACCTTTTTTGTTTTGTTTATAAGCTGCTCCTACCAGGATAGAGCAAATTATTAAAATATCTTTCAAACCCAAATCATTAATATACTCCTAAAATGCATTTATTAGTTTCATGTAAATGAAACTAATAATCTTATTTTCATGTAATGAAAATAAGATGTTGCTCAGCACTGAAACACAAAGGGAGAGATAACACTGATGTGAATCACTTGAATTAGATGCATCAACAGTTTAATAACATTGGCAGCCTATAGCTATTTATGCTTCTTCAGTAAATACTTTAATAGTGAGAAGTACCTGGATGCACTGTGTTTTCACCCTAAGTTGTCTAAACTAAAAACAAATAAAATTCATGCCATGTCCAGGAAGTTGGGTAAGCATCCAGACTCTGCAATTGAAGCAATAAAGCAATTTTAGCAATCTAGTACAGAAATATCTGTTTCCTATGCCATGGGACTAGAAATTAATAAAATCCCTTCTAATGAAACCATTTAATGACAAAAAGCCACCAATGTTTCTGTGTTCCAGTTAAAAAGTGTAAAGGGAAAAGAAGGAAGACAAAGAAAAGAGCTGGGAGAAGGAAGAAAGAGGAAGAAAATTGAAGTTACAGTTTCCATATTAATACACGGCTACATTAAGATTTGTGTAAGGCACCTGAAGGACTCAAACACAAAACTCTCTTCAGAGTGAAATTGCTGGTTTAGAAAACGCTTCACTTTTTAGCACTATGTATTGATACTTTTATTTATAAATGCACAATTTAACTTGAACAAAATGTTCAAGTTAAAATCTTCAACTTTTGCAATGAAAAAAATACACCTAATATAACTCATGACAGTAGAAGTACAGATGGATTTTATTCTTAAACATAGAAGGATAAAAAAAAAAGCCCTGCCAATTTATCAGTAACCTCTGGGATTCTAAATTGTGGAGGAAAGATAAACCAAAAAAGATAATCATTTTCACAGATATAACTTATATTTTGAATGGTGGATTGGTTTTGGTTTTTTATTTCTTTTTTTTTCTGAAAGTATCTTTTGATTTCTAAGAGTTGGCAGAAGTTTTGATTTAAAGAGTACTTACAGCTAGCTGATTAAATATTTGTGGAATTAAAAAGAAAAATATAAATGCCTAATGAATTTGCTAATATACCTGTTTTGCTGATGCTATTAAAATGTCATATGAATTTTATCAGGTAAAATTCTGGGAGAAAGGAACGCACTCATAACTGTCTTGCACAAAGGGGGGAGGGCTGTAACCATTAGGGATCAGCCTTAATCCAACTATCTGGAAAAGAAGGCTATTTTGTCAGCTGAAAAGATCCCAGGCTTTATCATCTTGCAAGAGGTTAGGTCAGTAGATTCCACCCAGCAGCACCCTGATATAATCAATCATTCACTCAAGCTTTGGTTCATCCTGGAGAGGAGAAAATTCTTCACTTCTTTCTCCACCGCCTTTCTCTCCAAAAAATAAAAATAATTGAAGGCAAAATGATACATTTAGACACCAGATGAGTCTCTTCCTGCTGTCATTGCCACAAGTCCAACATAGATCCATTTAAATATGAAAATGGTAAACTTCTGCTCTGGCTTCTTGAGCTATCTCTGACCAAGACAATGGGGTAAGGCTAAAAAGAACTAAGTTATTCTCTAATCAAAATAACCGAGAAATCATCGTTCAGAACTGAAACTCAAAGCAAGGGCCCTCCAACCCAAGAGAAATAAAGAAAATTCCCCAAATCACTCTATATCTACAAAATACACAAGTTCATGGTGGATTTTAGAAGTTTTCTTGATAGCTGAATCTTCAGTAAATACAAAAGGAAAATACTGAGCAATTATATAGAGCATAAGGTGCAATTAAGCACTTATTGGCATTTAATTGTTATTAATTGTGCCACTTTCTGTTGTAAATCACCAATTACACACAATATGCTGAGCTTAATTGCTGTACATAAAATCCCTGTGTGTTTGCACATATACACACGCATACATACACACATGTCCACAAAACCAGCTATTATTTCTCATGATTCTTAATTAAGATGGAAAGCAAAGCCACTATTAGAACCTAATTTCCAATTTCATTTCATGGAAAGATACATTTCCAATAGGGTATTTCTAGAAAGGAATTAATACTTTCATAATCAGATTAGTATTTTGTGCTCCTCCCTTCCACTATTTATGTTTTTAAAAGGAAAGACAGTCCTTCAAGAAACTGTGGAACTGACAATCCTGAAAACCAAAACTCTATTGATCCTCAGCTCAGCTAGAGCTTGGGAAAAGCACCGAAATTTTCTCAGACAACAGCTCCACACTGCCCCGGCAATGTCCTGGAATACTGGATTGTCCTTGACCTCTTGCAGAACCTGCTGAAACCAATGCCAATTACTGTCAGTTTTGTTGGTTTATTCTGCAGTGTAGGCAGAATAAACCTACAGAACCTGTAGACTCTAAAATCAAACACGATTGCAATCGCTTTCACCCAGGTCACCACAAAGCCATCAGCTGGTAACAAATGTCACTCATTACCCACTGAAAATGTGATCAGATTGACAGCACAGATATGAGAGACAGTTCTTTTCCCCCCCTCAAATCCAGACTATCAATTCCTCACATCGAAAGGAGTCAGCCCATTTCCTTCTTCAGAAGTTTGTGTTGCTACACAAATCCATTAAAAAACTGCCATTAAATACATGTCTGGGGTATATTAAACAAGTAGAAACACAAAGCAATTTGCCGACAACAAAGAATCTTCTCAAGACGCTTTTCCTCAACTACAGGTGAAAAGAGTATTTACATGTGCTGGGCAGGAGAAAATGGGGAGAAGGGAAGGGAGAGAGTGGATTTGTCATGTTCTTGTCATGTTCATCTAACAAATTCAGATGCTGGTGGAAAAAAGACAGAAAAATCTCAAGTCACGTGTCTCTCACAATTGCACACTGCTACCAGCATCTTCCTGGTTATTTCAAGAGGGCCCTGTCTCAGTCATCTCTGCCAATACAAGGCCCAAAAATACAGAACAGTAAATTTTAGGTAATCAGTCTGTATGTAAACAAATAAAGGAACCGTTCAAGTCTTATGAAGTATTCTGCTAGTCTAACTTCCAAAAAACAATTAGATGGTGTATGCTGACACGTTCCCCCAGAAAGAGTTCAGCTTATGCCAAGATTGGTGGCAAAGAGCATTTGTGACTTGTATGGGTCACAGGTAGCTCAGGACTTGACAATATGCTCTGCTGAACATCAGAGAGCTGACTTCTCATTATTTGTCAGGAAATTACATAAACAGCTTCCTTTTGATCTACTGCCCCAGGAGAGCCCAACACATAAGGACAGAGACATCTCTTCATCCTTCTAAAAATGTTCCCCATGCCATCTCCCCAGCTTCCTTAGCAAGAGTAAAACACTCAGGCTAAAAATAATAATCCAATCAAAATCGTGGCAGGCTAGGAAAAGTCTAATAAAAGATGATAGGCTAAGTAGGAGAGACCAGTAAAATACAATTAGTAGTTTAAAAAAAACAAAACAACATCAAAATAAGACAAATAATCAAAAAGAATAAGCCAAATGACATCTTAGTGGAGGTCAGCAAATACATTTTTCAGCCAATTTCTTAGAAAGAGAAAGTTCAGAAATCTCAGAGACCAAAATGATTGTCAGAGTGACCTTCCCTCAAATCAAGGAAGGGGAGATGTTTTAGAAGTGAGAAACACTGCTGGTATTAAGTTGTTAAAACTTTTACAGAATCTATTGTTAACAATTCAGTACTCCACTCCTCTGGGCAAAGCTAAACAAAACAGAATTCAGTAAACCTGTCTTCCTTTTCCTGTGTTGCAATTTTTTTTTTATACCTACATAACTTTCCTTTGTACCTCTGCAAAGGGTATTTCATTTAGTTTACCAATTCAGATTTAAGACTGTGGCAGGTGCAATGGTCATTACAAGCAACAGACACACTGTATCTAGACCATCACATTATGCCTGCCAATAAAAGTCATTGCATTGATGAAAAAGCAAATATTACTGCAAGAAAAAAATTGGTATTACTTCTTCCCCCCATTTCTCCCTCTGTTTTTCTGTGTCTGGGTGTTTTTCTTACCGTTAGCAACTGAATTAATTCTTGAATAGCTATTAAAATAACAAGTCCCCCCACTTGCACATTGAAAATCCTCTCTTCTTGCACATTTAAAAATTCTAGTATGTTGTTTCTTTACATCTCAAGGCATCAAAATTAGGTAAAGTATTGGATAAAACATCATTTTTAGGTTAAGTACTGCATAAAACATTTTTCTATTGTACTTTACTCTTCAATATATACTAGTACTCCAACAATACTGTTATCAGCTGGATACATTATGAAACATTCCAAGGAAGTTATTCAATGAAAACACCTGAAATATGAAGCATTATTCCTTGGTATATTTTGGGGTTTTTTTGATGGGAGATTAATACCTCTTCCACAAATTAGGCTTAGATAAAGGGTAACCTTATGAATCTCCTGCAGAGTAATCTTAGTGTAGAAGGGATATACAACAGGTAAACAAAGGGATATAAAGCAACAGGTAAACAAAAAACAGGGCTGAAATGCAATACAGAGATACCCAAAAATAATTTTACAAAGCAAAAATAGTGGATATTCCTGGCTAATATACTAGATCCCATTGCTATATTGCCACCTGTTTAGGATTTTTATCACATCTTCAACAAATATTTTGTCCCATTGCCATGATTCATAATAATGCTTAAAAGGCTTCTGATTCTCAGTGCTTGTTTTACGCTTCAAATAATTTCTTCTCAAAAAGATGTTAGATACAGGAACTAATTAGATTTAGGCTACTAATTTCTTTCATTCCACAAACATATATATACAGAGATACCCTAGCATATAACAAAATACTAATTAATGAGAATACATAACAAGACAGTGAAAAGTATGTTAGAAAACAGCTTTTTTCTATCGTAACACAACCGGTTCTGTTAAAATGAGAGATTTTAACAGAAAATTCCTTCCTTCTGATATTTGCATTCACAAGTTTTATTGTCAATACTGCTTGTTTGCAGTAGCCTGAATCTTACTGGAAACATTACAATCTTCAATTAAAATTTAGAGAAGAAACCCTAAAAGTCAAAATGTGAAAGCACAAAAAAAAAATGTTGCAAAGCTGAAGAGCAAATATTGAAAATAATGCAGAAAAAAAACAGTATATGAGGCAAGGTCCAATTCTGACTCGAAGCCAGGAATAAAAATAGTTGGTCCTAAAAATTAGGGAAATGGGCACTTTAAATTGCAAATTTTGATGGGTAACAACCATTTGAAGTGTGCTGTCAAAATCAGATTGACACAAACAACGTGTTGTCTCATTAAACAGCAGGCTAAAAAAAGAACACATTCATAAAACTGTGACTCTCCACCTCTCTACCTTACTTCCTCCAATGTCAGATTGAAATAAATAACACAAAACCAGATCTTTTAGTGAACATACTAACAAACTGAATTATGGATAATTTTGCTATTTCCTATAATATTTTTAAAATCTTTTTATGTGTAGGAAGAGGACAATGACAGAAAAGGAAAAGAAAGATCACAAAAAACAGCTGAGTGGTTTCCACTGAAAAACCCAACCGTTCAGAAGACCTACCAAAACTTGAATAATTCAACTTTTATTTCACCCTTAGATTATCACTTGCTGATGAAAATTTCCTCTTTATTTGTTTTCTTTTATAGTTTACAATTTTCTCCATTTAGAAACAGGTTTTTGGTGAAAAACTCTCTTCCTACTACCTGCAATTTTGTCTTCTCATCTTGCTTCAAGCCCCCTAGCCCTTAGTGAAAAAAGATAATATTTTTCATAACACTGAGGTCTTTTTCTGTTCTACTTACACACCAACCCACATTTTTTTCTGTAGAAGAATGCATCCTAAACTGATGAATTGTGCTGCAATATGTGACTCACAGAAATTCCAAGTAATTCTCAGCTACAGCAATCACCATTTCTATTGCAATGAACATTCTTAATCCCAGGCTAAGAAAACCAGTGGCAATTAATAGCAACTTAATATTTTGTAAATAATGTAAGTGCGATGCAGGAACAGCAAATTCTTGTACATGTTACAGCAGCAGCTGTTCTGATTGCTTATTTTTCTGTCATTTACTTTCAGATGTTCTGACTCCAAATCTTTGTGCTCCTATGTTCTTGCACAAAGCCTTGCAAAATCCAGTCTTCTGGACAACCCTAAACTACAAATAATGAACATCAAGGCATCATAAAACCTGAACATAAAATGCCCCAGCAGGTAACCATAATGACACTGCTTTAAAATTATAGTACGATAAAGCATCAGAAGGTTGCATAATCAAATTGCTAAGTGATTAATTTAATATACCCATCGCTGCCACAGTGATTGCAGAGGCAAGGTAGAAGCAGGTGCAGAATATCCAGGGTTTTGTCTGACTGGTACAGCCAGGTGTGAAGAAAACCGAAGTGAATCCTGACATACCCAAATAAAGAACCACTACCAACTGCTGCAGCTGAAGTGTAGGTCTATTTCGTGGCTTTGTTTCCTTGCAATAAGGTCAAACCAGAAATATGGAACCATGTGTCTTGCACTAGACCATTTATTCCACTACACACTAAATGTTTTACATTTCATCAGTGCTACTGCCTGCAGCTTATTCCTTTGCACTATCACTACTGTAGTTATCACCTGCATTTAATTTCCATGTTAAATATTTTCCTGATGTCTCCACACCAAAGGATCAGCTTCATCTAACTACATTTTCCAAACTGGATCTCCATATTTGTTCAACTTTCTCTTTATTATGTGCAACTTCTGATCTAAGCCTAAAGCACAAAGGCAATCAATGCTGAAGAACGACTAGAAATGGTTTCTTTATTCCACTCCTCACTGAATAGAAAGTTTCCATTATCTCCCTCAACATCTTTACTCTATCAATTTGACAGGGGCACACAGTTCTACACTCCACTGCCCTCAGTCCAGAACTGTACACAGCTTTTCTATCTTTTTCTAATAAAAGCATGATAAATGATATTGTCTAGTGAAAACTACTTGTCTTCCCTCATAAGTGTCATCTTCCTTCTAATTGCTCTATACTTTATCAAAATGCATATTTAGAGTAAATATCCAGTGTCAGTCAAAACTTAGGTGCATGAAACACAAAAGCTTATTTGAACAAGCAGAAAATGGAAATCATTACAGCACAATAAATGCTAAACTAGTTAAGCCAGGATGTAAGACACCTGTGATAAAATTTACACTATGATATCCTAACGTTTTTTGACAGATCACTGTACCTGAAAAATATTTGTCTTACAGAGAAGCATTATTTAAGATGCACTGTTCAAAGATAATTGGAACAAAATGGCAAATAGAAAAACATTCATTCAAGTGAAGATTTTATCAAGTCTGGGATGGCAAGACAGCACACCGCTAACCATGAAAGCAAAGCACAGCAAATGTCCAGGGAAGACCTTGAAATTGCAACTGTCCAGAAACAGGGGTCTCCTGCCTTCACTCCCCTGTGGTTCTGGCAGAACAGATTCACCTCTGCAGCTGTGTTTGGTCCTTGCTAAAATGAGCTCGGATTTGCCTATAGGGGTCCTGGTTCTGCAGGACAACAATGATGGCATTTTGTAATTTTTTCCCTTGCTATCCCATTACATTTCTGGTTTTAAGACTTTAATAAAGTCAATTGCAGAGAGTTGATGAGCTGTGGTATTGTCTGGTGACATGTCCAGTGAATTCTTTTAAACCTATCCCCTTTTATTTGTTTGCTCATTATGAGTCCCTTAAGGACTTACATTTCCCAAACCAAAGTATGCGCAAACTGAAAAATTATGTTTCTTTATGTTCTTAACTCAATAAACTTGAATAGTACATCTCTTTTATTAAAAAGAAATCTGAACAATTTCAGGAGGAGCATGGTATGCCTCTAATTTCACTAGGCAGCCCAAAAAAGCTGAAGGTGAGGACTTGACCAACATTGTCCCAAAAAGTAAAACTGAAAACGTGTCATAGTGATCACCTCTCCAATACCACATTCCCCCAATCATCACATCACACCCTCCCCTCCTTTCTTCCTTCCCACCTCAGGAGTTCAGCCCCAAAAACACAACAGCTGTAGAGGGACACAGCTCTGAGCAAAAACCAGGGCTCCAGGCAGGCAGTGGTGCCAGAGCAGTGGATCTGCCTCCAGCCCCTCCTCACTGCAAATGAGAAGCTGCTGCAGTGATTACTCCAGGCTGGGCTGTAAGGAAGGAAAGGAACCAGCCATAAAAGACCAGATGTTGCCAGACAGTGGCAATTTAGGCCCAGGATTAGCACTGCAGTTATCTCAAAACAGCAGTGACAATCAAAATTATTAGTGATAACAAAGCATACTTTCAGAATTCTGATACTACAGTGGTATTGCTGTGTTGCTCAGTGCTTTCTTATATGGACAGTAAAACTGGCCTCTTTATATTAAATTGTCTCCTTAAATGTGAATTAAATCTATATCAACCTCTGATCTCACCATAAAAGCTTAAAAAAACCAAAATGAAGCATAAGCCTCTTCCTCTATGTTCTATCAAGCCATTCTACAAGTACTGTTTTCAGACAGAAAACAGGGTTTAGAAACACAGTTTTTCTAGCATTCTTCAGACATATTCTACTAAAATCTACTTGTATGGTCATGCTGCAGAATTCAAAGAGTGTGCTCTTGGTATTACAACTGCTTTTTTGGTTCTAATCAGCAGAAGATTATTTTGGCATTCTGGTTATATAAATTAAAATATTTACCTACTCTTATTCTTGAAATACTTAGCCAGATTCTGCAATGCAACCACTTTCAGAACTTCGGTTTGCTACTTGGTTTACCTTTTAATACAGCCTCAGATAAGGAGAAGTAAAGGTATTCATTAACAAGGTAACTGTAAAAAACACTGTCCTGTGGCCTTATTTACCTGTGCTGCAAACTCACCTTGTCTGCTTGCCATTTACTGCTAAATATTGTGTGTTCACCCCATACTTAAAGCACTCCCACAATAAACAGATTGAAAAATTCAGAAGAGATGAAACAAAAAACACATGCAAATAAGACACAAAGTCCATGCCTGACCTATGGAATAAGGTATTAGCCATAATTTTATAACAAGAAGCAGATTAAGTTCATTTTTGCTATCGTAATTTTCAAAGTGTTCAGTACTTCAATGCACTTTATTTGCCATATCAAACAGAAATTAGAGTTCCTTCCTCAAAAACTAAGATCTAAATTGTTTTTAATTAAAAATTACAGTAACCGATCTTGAAAATATACAGAAAATAAAAACAAATTTGTTTGCCTAATAAAACAGAAAAGTTTCACCATTAAACTCTTACTCCATGGGAAATTATTTGTTTAACAGAGCTGATGCTTAATCATTCCATCCTGTTTTCACCCCTGGGCTTTACTTCTGAAGCACCATAATCAAATACAAGGTTACAATGAAAAGCTGCTTCAGTGCCCCAGTGCACAGATCACATTCTCTTATTGAGCTCGCTGCCCTTTCCTACCTGTCCTTCCTCCCTCCCATCTTCAAACAAGAAGTACAGCTTGATCTTTTCCTTGATCTTTCTGTAAAAAGCAATCTATAATATTGACCTCTGAGAAGCTGCTAGCAATTAGATTTCCCGAGGGGTTACCAGAGTGAGGCCAATGTTAGATGATTCAGGAATTGCAAGTATTCCAGGGACTTTTCTGAATAAAACTCCTTCACCTGGAATAGCTGCAGAAGCACTTTGGCTGAGCAAGGGAGTGAGTGGTCTTCCTCCCTCTACAACTCCAGTTATTGCTCCCTGTCAATCCACTCTGGAGCAGCCCTTAATTCCCACAGGCAAATACCCCTCAGCCAGATTTTCCACTGCTTGTAAAAACATTGTATTCCTTAAGCACTGACCATCAGCACAGGGTGACTGGAAGTTTTCCATTGCTTTCCTTAATGGAAATGTGCACTGCTGAACAAAACGACCACCAAGAACACTTGGGTCTTCAAGAAGGATAAAAAAAAAAGCAGATAAAGTCCTGCCTACTCTCTGCATACAGAAATTATTTTCATTGCTCAATAAAAAGATTATTTTTCTTTAGAAAGAGGGCTCTCAGCCACTTTAGTACTGAAGATTTTTAGTCATACTCTTATACTCTCTTCCTTATGAACAATTACTTTAATACAGCAGATTTTAGGAGTTAAAAACTACATTCAGTAGCCTTCAGAGAAATTTCTGACTTGAAAATTAATTTCCCCACATACACAAGCTCTGCTGTTCCTTAATAAGTTACTCTGCAAGAACAAAATAATTTAGCTTTTCTCCCACCTTGAAGAGGTATTTTATGATGCATTAGAGACTATTTATTGAATATCTAACCCAAAACAGATTATCACAGCGTAAGAGAATAATCTGCTTAAAGAGTTCGCTATGGCATGGCAAGAATCAGCCTCCTTTGACTTTATTTGTGGAGAAAATCTTCATTTTAAAAAAAAGGAAGGCAAGGGAAAGGTATCATTTATCTCTGGGATGCCAAATGAGGGAAATGTACAACACAATTCTGTCAAAGTTGGTAGAGAAAGCCACTTGGCAGAACTAGCTTGGCTTCTTTTTATCCGTGTTATTCAATTTTTCATTTCTCAAAATTCTCCATTAGCAGTCAGAAAAAAAAATGATAGATTGAATTTTTCTATTGAAACCATGGAGTTTAATAGAAAAGTGGTTATAACAAAAACAGCATACTAGCAAAAATCTGTGATCCAAGCATGCAAAAAATAAGTAGTGAGTCAAGGAATGAAAGAGTACGTTACATACTGTGAATCTGGTGTCTTATCCTAGATGTAAACAGAAAACAAAATTACTCCAGGCTGGCACTGATGAAAACACACATAAAATGAGGAAGAAAGAGGACCCTTCTTGCCACTCAGTCACCCTTTGGAGTTTGAGGAAGAGTTGTTCTGCCTTTGGCATTTTTGTGCTAGTCCAGATCAAACAAACCAGAGGGGGATGCAGAAGTTTACAAAGTACATGAAGCTCCTATTGATTTCTGCCCCTTTCTGAAACCGATTCAGAGTTTAACACCAACATTTTTGCCCTCACTCAGATTCCCTTTCATTTATCTCTTCTCTCTTTTTTTTTTTTTCTTTTCTTCATCTTTTCATTCCATGACTACTTTCCTGAAAAGGGTTTTGATTTAGCCAGTCAAGATTTTCTATTGCAACACCGCCGTGAGTCAGTGAGCAAAAAGCCCAGTGAAATCGATGACTAAGGGCAGAGAAGGATGAATTCTGGCACACTGAGATTGAAAACTTACTGCACCAGATGCTCATTACCAAGTCTGGTCGCTTCAGCACAAAGTTATTTGGACTTGCTAGGAGCCATACTCTGATTTGAGGATCAAAATTCAGACAAGCTGTTAATTCAGCCTGCAAAGGTGCTAATCACCAGCAAGGTGGCAGGCATTTTAAAGAACTACATTTAACTTGTAGAGAAATAATCAGTCTGCATCCTAAAATGGATTGAGCATGGCAACTGTGTGCCTTGGCTTTTGGTGAGTAGTAAAAAACATGTGCTGGTCTTTGGCTACCCAAGCAAATCTGCCAATAGGTGACTGCATAAAATTACATCTTCCTGTTCTAATTTTTATGAATTTGCCCTATTCTACTTTCAAGGAAGCAATCATTGATCAGAAAAAAAAGGTTTTAAGCTCACTGTGACTAACTTTTTCCACCCAGAAGACCTTCAAAAGCAAGACTTATCTCACATTTTAGAACAATCAAAACCAGAAAATTATCACCTCTGCCTCAAAAATGTGATGAGAAACATTTCAAGATAGACTCAACAACCATCCCAATATTGTTGCAGTTGAAATAATTTTAAAAGAATAGAGGTATGATAGCAGTTGACATTGCATCAAGTCAATAATTAAGAAGTAAAAATTATCTTTATTGTTTCCACAGTTAACATTTTAGCACTAGTTAATCCATGAAATACATTTAATATTATACAGCTTTATTCTGTACTGAGTCACTTTTCCCCTCAAAGAATGAGAGAATTGCTTACTATAGGATCAAAGTCTCAATCATTTTTTCTCAGTGTCTGCTGAAACTACAAAGCAGTCTAAAAAAATAAAGCCACCATGTATAGAAGAGGAGAAAGGAAAATGAAAACTTGCTGTGGGAGCAATGATGAATAAATAGTAGAAAGAGCATTGTTATAAAGCATAAAAGAAGGAACTCAGAAAGGTAGGAAAGTATGTGTCAGAATTTGTACAGAGGAAATAGAATATAGACACTGGATTAAGAAGCTGCAACATGTCACAAGAAAGTATAATTGCAATATATAAATTTATAGCAGTGCATCAAGTGCAGTCATTTCAAAGACAAAAATTGAATAGTGGATGTCTAAATGAAGAGCCAGGAAATGAAATGTCTAGGATAATTTACCTTACAAGGAGGAGTAATAATACTTCACTTCCAAAAGAACCTCCTCCAACCAGTAAGAAATATAAGTATGTGAAGTGTAACAATACAAATTAATTACAAACTGGATCTACACAGAGTCACTCGAGTTTTTGCCTATCTATCCCACAAAACCTCAGGAGTTCATTAGGCTGAATCCACTTCAGCAAATGCATCTGAAGCTAGTCAGAGCTTTTATTCAACCAGATTGAGCTCAAGACAATTTTCCTGAATATATTCATAATAAGGGAGTGACATTTTATTAATAAACCATACATAATATTATCAAAAAGGGCCTGGTTTTCATTCTGTTTAATGGACTATATTCAAGAGGCCACAATCATATCTGAAACCTGTTATTACTTCCCTAAAATAACAGTAAGTGAAACGATGCCACTCATCCAGGTTATTTAGCAAGGACAAAAAGAGTCAGTAAAGCCATTTGACACACAGAAGTACAAAAAATAAAGCCAAAAACCACCAGCAAATCCAAGCAAACCTGTATCAGAGAAAAAAAAAAATATTACCTTAAACAAGTCTGTTGCACATAAGTAAAAAGCATAGGTCTCTTTCTTTTAAATACTGGAGAGTGAATTTCATTATTCCTTTTTCGTGCAAGTTCTATAAACCTAAACAGATTCTGATATAAATATGTCATTGATTTTCCAATAAATTAAATCTCATCTCATTGACTACGGTTTTATAGCCATGCTTACTAGACACATTTTTAAGTATTTAGAGAACAAGACAATATCTAGCTGCCTTTTAGAAAAGATTATGTGCAAGAAATCAGGGACCTGGATGGCACAAAATTAAGTTGCTTATAGTTTGCTACTTTTAGGTCATGGCTGCAACCCTGCAAAAAAAAAAAAAAATCCAATGCAAGCAACTGAAAATAAAGATTTTTAGAGTAAAATCATTTAAGAGGTGTTCTAATGCTAAAAGGTCAAGAGATACAGAATACTCCACATATTATAGCTATAGTATGGCGGAATAGGAAGATAAACTCCCTGCAGAATTTTGCTACCATGGTTGGAACACGAGTATTGAATCAATCATGAACTTTTCATTTAAAAAGTACAATCTACTGAAGTCTAATAATTTTTACTGCTGTTATTACTCAGAAAACATAGCAGACTAAAAGATACTTCTCTAAAACTAGTTTTGGTCAATCTCTGTCCAAAAGCACAGACAAAACTACTTCACACCAGCCTTAACAGCACATTGCTCATTATCTTGATCTTGCATTTAGGAAAACCATGTTGAGGAGACTGAAATTTCTGGACAGAAATAGACTAAGTCTTTTCTCATTGCTTGCAGAAGAGATTAACTTATGCTTCCTTCCTTTGAAGAAAAACCCTCAAAAACAAACTAACAAAGTCAACTATGCATGATAAACTTAGGCATGGGAGGCAGTTGAGAAGGCATAAAATGGGTTTTACTAGATGAAAGTTGAAACAGAAAGGGCCTGGAATGAGGAATGTGAGGGAATAGCTCGCTCACCATCACTGAACAGACTAACTAGCACGGTCTTATAAATCAGACAATTTGGTTTTGTATCTGCCTCCACTACAAAAAAATGTATTAGCACCATGGAAAAGAGCATCCAGGTAATCAGAGACCTTCTGGCAACTTCATTATTCAGTAGTTTTCATTCTGTCCTGATAAACAGCACAAACTGGACTAGAGTTACCTGCAAGGACAAGCAGTAACTTCCATTCAAGATATTCTGTGGCAGCTTATTTGCTCTGCTGCCTTTCCTGAGCTAAAACAGGGATCAGGTTAACATCTGTCCTCTGGAAGACGTGTAACTTCTGAAATAAAAAAAAAACTCCCAAGGTTTTTTACTCATTTATTTCTTTAACATCAAGTTAAGAATTTCAGCTCACAATGAATACCCTTCCCTGGTTTCTTTTTATCACCTTACTCTTGCCATACACTACATCTTGCAAGCTGAAGGAAGGATGATATATTTTATTTATAACAGAAGTCACATAGCATATTTTCTGTGCAGTTAGCAATCAAACAAAAACATAGCAAGACGTTCAACTAAGCTGGAGATCATAGACAAAGTACATCATGACCCATAGCAACACCTCCCATTCACATTCAGGAAATGTTGCACTTATGACAAATCTTGGTGAAGTTGCTCTTAGCAATTACCCTGCTTAATTCACGTTGTCATTACATGGTAGCTTTGATATGGAAAAATATTTAGTGCCATATATACCTATGCACAAAGCTGCCAGCAATCAACACAAACTCTCTCAGCAGAGCTATTATAAACACTGAGCTGTATTTAAACTTCAGCTCTGCATGCTCTTTGCCCCTGCCTGGCCCTCCTGGGAACAAGCTGGAGGTTATCCCATGCTGCTGGTCAGAACCAATCTTGGGGGCACTCCCAGCCCCTCAGGTTTGTGAAGCTGCCTCATTCCCCATTTTGCAGAGGGCAGATCATCCCTTGGCTTCAGTTTCTCCTTTACCTTCCCTGCTCTTTGACTCTCAGCTCTGTCACATCCACCCCAGCACCCAGCCCTGTTCCCAGCCCAGCTGCTGATGCTCTAGCCTGGCTTGCTTCCATTCCTCGTGCTGCCACTCTGGCTGTCCCAGCTTTTCAGACTCACATCTTGTCCATCAGCTGACACGTTTTCATCTGTGCCAGGACTTCAGTCCTTCAGTTTGACTGAATGGCTCTGCAGCCTGTTGTTCAGATCAGCCTGCTGCACTCAGCTCTTCTGTTCCACGCTGCCCAGGCCAGTATGACTGTCCTCAGGACATTTACATCATGCTTGTGAAAACCCAGGCAGAGTCAATGTCATAAGGAAAATAATAAGGAATACTACACAAACAACTCATGTCCATGCAGCTTAAACTTGCCACTGTTAAAGCCTGGTTTGTAACCTTTCAACAGAAAGATACAAAACCACCTGCCTGAGGTGTGTTAGTCCACACGGTGAACTACCAGTGCTACCCCTTTCTACCTAGTGTATGCACAAAACTCAAGATAATAAACAAAATATTCCAAGAAAACCTCACTAAATGCACAAAACAGCAATTGAAAGGAATAAAATCTGATTTTAAGCACTCTACAAAACCCCTCTTCTGTACATGCATGTACTAGCAAAAAAAGCATTCAAAGAACACAACCGAAGAATAACTTTTATTTAGGGATACCTAAACGTAACTGGTGTGGAAATTGTCTCTTACAGAGTGTATAAAACAGCGAAGCTTCAAACTGATCTTTGTTTCACAGGACTTGCAGACACTATTGAATAAATAACGTGGTTTGTAATTGCTGAGATCTCAAAAATGCTCCACAAGTAGCACTTGGATATATAAAAAAGCCCCTATCAAGTCAGAAGTGTTAGACTTCCTATTCTATTATTTCACTTTGAAGTACAATGCAGGCATTATAAAGGAGTTGTGTGACCTAGGAACAAAAGGGGGTGGGGGGCTGAGAGAAGCCTCTGTTTTAAATACACAATGCACATTTGTTTGGAAGGCTGTTAAAAAAACAAAACTCCAACCAATACACAAAAAAAAACCCCAGACAAAAAAAAAGTAAGAAAATAAGAAAAAAAAATCAACAAAAAGCTAGCTCCAAGAGGAAAAGAATAAGTAACGTGTTATCAAAACATTATTTCTTCAGTGTCTTTTACCTTCAGTCAGAATAAAACAAGGTGCAGCCATAGTATTCAAAAGCTTATTAAATTCAAATTTCATCTCAAACTGGGGCAAATAACAAAGTATTAAAGTCACCTGCAGATGAGAAAATCCTTTATCAAGGTATATTTGAAACACACCTTTTTCATTAGACATGGTCCTGACAGCTCAAATTGCTGAGGTACTTCAGGAATTGTGCAGTTTGGCTGCACCTCGATTTTGTACCTGCAGGAGAGCCAGCATGAATGAAATGCCTCTGGGTTTTGACAGGAAATGCTATTCCTGCCACCTGAATTTTAAATCTGCTCACCAAAAGATTTAGGAAAATGCACCTGTTGCCATCAGGTGTTCTCAAATTCATGCATTTTATGGTTCAATTAATACCGTGAGCCAAGCCTAAAGATCTCAGGCAGAAGGGAGAAGAGGAGCAGTAGGGTGGAAGGATGAGTATGCTCTGGTTTATAGAGCTAAAGATCTGAGCACTGTTAGCTACAAGCCAGTGAAAGATTCACATCAAGCCTCATGTAAATCAGAAAGAAATAGCAACCTGGCTGCAAAAATGGGAGTTAAATGGGAGTTCTTTCTTTTTAAAACAGCGCAATAAAATGTCTCCAATAGTTACAAAAGCTATTACTCTTGTAACTAGTAACAGAAGTCTACTCACAGAAAGATATAAAGACCAATTTTAGAGCGTAAGCAAAGCTGATGTAATTAATCAAGGTGTCAGAAGGTATTCCGGCAGAAATTTTTAAAGGCAGCTATTATTTTAAAATGCAACTCAGCTTATGTACAAAATTCTATATTTGGATGACACACTGTATCCATCCACATTTAGTAGCTACTTAAAATGAAATTAGCATTGGTATTTTGCAACTGATTTGTTCCTAATGCAGTTTATTAACATATCTTTGTTAAAATTTCACTGTATTTTGCTTAGCTTTTCAACTTCATTAAATGCAATTTGCGTTATTTCTGTATAGCATGTAAGATCAATACAGTCTATTTTGCATTCAAGAAATGTAAGTCACCAATATTTGGATCTATTCTTATCCTATCAGAGGCTTCTCCAGTAACTAATTAATGTTGACACAAAAATTCCAGGCTTTTTGAAGTCCTGCTTTTATGTTAGCAATTATTCATAGAATAAGGAAGGTTTATTTCCTATTAATTTTCTTATTCCAGGGCTACCATATTCAAAGCTATGCTTCTAAATAGAACCCAACCTAGAACATAAATCCATGGCCTTAATATTTCCTTTTGTGAACTTGCTTTAAGTTGGTTCATAAGACCCATGCAACTGTGACTAGCTCCCAATAACAGAACTGATAAGAGATCACAATAAATCACATTTCAGTTACTTCATTTGGTAAATTTAGATACCCTGGCAGATGGATATTATTCAAAAACACCTTTAAAATCTATTAACTACTGTCACCTTTGAATCAATTTTGGTTCCATCCATACATTGTAGCTGTTAATTAAGGAATGAAAAATAAAGAAAATAATAATTAAAGCCACAGAATACTTTCCTATGGGATGAATTACTGACCCTCAAAATCAAGATTTCCATTCAGTTCCATGAAGCTCATCATTTGCCTTCTCTGTATTTCAATTGAAGTAATCAATTTAAGGTTTGATAGCATAAGTTCCACAAAAGTAAAGTTTTTAAATTAGAGGAAAACACCACTTATTGTTTCCATAACATATCTGAACTTTGGGGCTCTTTTAATAGTTCTGGAAAAATTAATTTGCTACCTAAGACTACAAAACCAGACACAAAATATCTCTACAACCCTTCTTCCACCTTTTGCAAAAGTTGCTTTTAAACGTTTAAAGAAAAACTTAAACAGTTGAATAAATCATGGCTGTGACAAAAAATGGTCCAGCCCAAATAAGAAAGCCATAACAAAGTGGCCATCTGGCATCCTGAATCTATGCCATTCACTACATTTTTAATATAAATCTTCTGGCTCGAGGCTTTGAATTCATAATTATTGAGTATTTCTGTGCTCTTTGCTCTACTCACATATCCTTCTATACACGTGGTATGCATCACGTGAGACTATTCAGCATTTTTAAAATAAACTTCTAAATTTCCCAGGTTTAAACCCTTCTCAAAATTCTCATTTCCTAGAAGCATGCTCTTCTCACGTTTCCTGAATATCACTGTACAGGTATAACAGAAGAAACCCTTTTCAGCTTTACCCAAAGCATTACTGGTAGAACACATCAGGCTTCCTAGAGAATCTGCAACCATGTCTGAAGCTTAAATACTTTTATTTTAAACACTTCCTTCCTTCCATCATTTAAACCAACTGGGCATTTGACAATTTAAACATCTACACTGATAACACATTTTTAAACAAAAAGAACCAGTAAATTAGCACGATAAATTTAAAATCTCCCAAACGAAATATTTTAACTACCATTTAAATAAACACCAATTTATGAGAAGTCAGAACTATTTTTTATGAGTTTCAAGTGTTTTAGTGCATTTTTTGTACAGTTTTCTTTCTATTAATTGTAATTTCTCACTGATATAAAAGACATTTCCAATGAAAACTGTTGCCACTGGAGTTGCTGGTAATGTTGTTCAATTAATTTCAGTTGGGCTCGGATTACAGCAAAAGTTTTTACTTTTTTTCCATCATACACTCAGTGATTGATAAGAAGTAAATCCAGCATATGTAAGCCACTTTGTTTAAAAGTCTTCCAGAAAAAGAAAATATATTTTTTCCAGTTATAATAAACAATGCAAATCCCAACTAAGAAATATATAAGTTGAGTATTAACCTATAAAATTTCCTTTTTCCTAACAACTTTTGCAGAGGAAACACAACTCCAAAGCTTAATGCTGAACGTTAATTCAAAACATAACACGTTTATTCATAAGTTTTGAAGCCACAAGCTCCAAACAGTAACCTAAATATGTGAAATCATTTTCTGAATTAGTTTGTATGACTGTGAACTCTAGTCTTCCATGGAACACTTGTTCCTACATAAACCATTTTCTCATCTACCATTCTACAAGTTTGCAAGCCTGCCCTATACCCATATTTTAGACAACAGGTCACAAGTCAGACAATTCCATGAAACTGAGTATCCAATCCAAGTCAAGCTTCCCAACATAAAATACATTTTCAAATCTTTTGCATGTTTTTATAGCAAGTTAACATAACAGCCAATTGTGGCACTCGTCAGTGAGGATTAAAATGCTATTCCAGGAGTTATAAATTATTCATTTTTGCTTGTGTGCTCATTTAAAAAAAAACAACCAAAACAACAAAATAGTAAACAGCATCTTTCTTACTCACCCACCACATACTAAAGGAAAGCAATATGCATAGGTGGCAAGCAGGAATTCTGTTAACCTTCAGTTACTCACCTAGGAAAAAGAAGAGAAAAGGGTAAGCACATTTAGGGGAAGGAAGAATATATGAGTTAATTTGTAAAGTACATTAGCTTCCATGTTCATGAGATTTTTTGAATTAAAATATCTTGAAATTCAAGTTAAAAGGATGGAGATGGAAATGTTTCACAGCAAACTGGATCACAAAACAACAATTCAGTACAAGTTGAATTTGTGTAAAATCCAGGCAGCTCGTTCAGCTGGAGCACTGACACAATTCTGTTCTGCTATGACAAGAGGAGTGCCAAAATCTCTGAAAACCACAATGGATAAAGATTTTGGGCTCAGAAGACACTGCCTAAAGCAATATTCTAACTGAACACAGTTACAAAAGTAATTAACTTTTGTGACTACCACAATCACTTTCAAAGGTTTCAGTGAAGTCTGTGGTAGAGTCAAAGTTTTGCCCAAAAAAATTAGAAAATTTTCTGAACTGGCACATTTATATGTTTTATTGTATTTTCTTTTAGCAGAATAGTGAACACACTGTGCCTTAGGTAATATCAAATGAGTATTGACAATGATCTGTTCTTCTAGAGATTTAATGAATTCAACATTTATTAATGAGTAGCATGAATGGAAAACAATTATGAACAGCAGAATAAAAGTTTTCATTAGTGTATTCACAAACTACATGCATTAAAAAAGTCTGGGATCTCAAATGTTTACAATAAAAAAAATAACAACACAACAGTTTAACTTTTCCTGTTTTGAACAATAATATCTTCCTATAGCACGTTAAACAAAATTGCATTAGCTTCAGAAAAGGCTGTGCCTTCAAATTTGGGAGGTTTGCCAATGAATTAGGCTTCAAAGGATGCAATAAAATGGAAGTTGCTAGAAACTGAGCATATCTAAAAACCTAACTACTCCACGTTAGTGGAATGCGTAGTCATAACCACAGGCAATCTAAAATGTAGTTCCTCAGAAATGTCACTCACAAAGGCCCAAAGCATCCCAGCTGCCCACTCAGGTGACACTAGTGACACACTTTCACATTCCAGTGCATGAAGAGCTACTCACAGGTCTCACAAATCTCACTTTAGCACCCTCACTGCTGCAGCCACAGTAAAGTACAAAGCCATCCAGACCAAGTAGGATTACTTGGTGCTTTGCATAATCCACAAGAATTTCAAGTGGTGTGGAGAGGACTGTTAAAACCAGTCCTGTTATACCTCTGCCATTCTTCATTGTACAAACACAATTTTCTGGCAGAAATTCTTCAGTAAAATAAAAAAACAACAAACAAAGTTGAAAATAAGAATAGAAGGTTAGACTGTCTTACTGTGGACAACCTAACAAAATTTTATATCACAGCAGCTCTTAGATGCCACCATAAGCTCTTATACATCCAAGAAAAGCAGTTTTCTTTTTATTTTACATTTTTCTAGAACATAACTGCTGAATAGAATAGTGTAGCAAACATATGAAAAAGCACACAGCATGTTTCATAACAGCAATTTTAAATACTCCTGCAGGGCAATAGATAATCTTTAATGAGGTTCATAATGATGCATCTCAGGTTCTAAGACCTAAGTATAGAAGTTAAGTCTAGAGTGAGATCAAGACCACACCATTTCACCGTTTAAGAAGAGACTGCAGAAAAAAATGCTAAAGATCCAAGAGAGACTTTACAGTTGGGGAAAACTTTACAGTTGGGGAAAAAAGCTCCAAGATCATCAAGTCAAGCCTTGAACTTAATACCACACCATGGCCACTAAATCGTATCATTAAGTGTTTCATCCACTCATTTTTTGAGCACTTCATGGGATGGAGACTCCACCACCTCACCTCCCTCAGCAGTCTGTTCAAACATTTAACCACTCGTTCAGTGAAGCAATTTCTCCAAATATCCAACCTGAAACCCACTTGGCAACCTGAAGCAATTATTAAGCAAATTTA
Organism: Thryothorus ludovicianus; assembly: GCA_013397245.1. NCBI lineage: Eukaryota > Metazoa > Chordata > Aves > Passeriformes > Certhiidae > Thryothorus > Thryothorus ludovicianus. The sequence goes on from VZTB01000961.1 coordinate 47,831, forward strand.
AAAAATGCAGGGAATAAAGTCCTGAGGTAATCCAGGTGGGCACAAAACTTGGTCCAGTTCATGCAGAGAGGATTAGTTTCTGCTGATGGCTGTGCAACTTCCAAATGTATCAGGTGGCTAATCAGGCACCCATGAGACATCTATTCACTCCTTATAACTTCTTAAATATTATGTGTAAAAAGTCCTTCGAAGGCTGTCAGTTCCAGCATAATTGTGGACATCTCCAGTTCATATTTCAAAGTAGCAATATGTGTAATCTAAGTTTGCAAGGATAATGCTTACCTAATTTCAGAACGTTAAAAACTCATGGCAGGTGTATAAAGCACTAGTGAGACAAAGCTTTTTTTCCTAAAAAAGCATTTGAAAATCAATACAAATAGCATTTAAAATTTTTATTCATCATTACCACATGGTTTAATGCTATACATCAAATTTCTACTATGAAACCAAACCATGAAATGTGCTCTACTTTCAGTTTCCATAAGGGCAAAGAAAAAGCCATTCACCAGGAAAGAAAGGGTTTGTGAGGTTCTAATATATGCTATATTGCTTTTATTGATGCAATATTATTAAGAGATACTTTTTTTGTTTTAAATACAAGTCACTCAAAATCAACTGCTATACAGAAGTGTAATTTAGAGAAAAAAAAAAATCTATCTTTCATAAAGTTCTTCAAATTACATCAGTGCAGCAGTGAGAAATCTTCTAAGCAACTGCATTTTCTAATGTTATGCTTTTGTGATTTCCCAGTGTCAGACTATTAATGTGACAGCAAATTGTAGTCATTAGTCAAAAATAGTGAATAAAATGGTTTACATGCTTAAAGTGACCTTGAGACTGTCTTGTAGAATATTGATAGTCAAAACAATTGCTGTTTCATGATTGCTCCTGACTACATCAAACCATACTTCAATTTAAAAATTGAATTACACCTAATTTTTTTTTAAATTTTATTTCTATACTCACTTGTTACTTTCCAATGTATGCGGGACTATATAAGAAATCTGAACTTAAATGTAGCCAGAAAGAAAGAGTCAGAAAACCTCAAGACCATCAAGAAAATTTACCATGCTACTGGTGTAAAGGCACGGCAATTGCATTGCTACAGTATGGGATAAGTATACATTAAAACTTTAACTGTCCACATCATTTTTAATTGGAATACTACATAAAAGCCTTGTAATTCCAAAAGCACTTATCAGAAAGGAAAAAATCCAGACAGCTGGCTAAACTTCAGTCTTCTTAATCAAAATTTTAATTCATTGTGTGGCTGAGTGTGATGTGGGGGGGTAAAGGGAACACAACATGACACAAATCATTAATTTTACTTCTTTCTTTCTTTGGCAAGTAGAAGAACAGACAAATGATTAAAAACAATTTTCATAGTACAAAATTGTACCCATATTACTTTTCAGAGAGGAGAGGTGCATTTCATGACTTCTCTGAAAACTTTTTTTTTTTATTATCTAGCACTTCTATTTGATTTCCTGTATGTAAGTAAATGCTACTTGTGTAATTTACCTATAAATAAGTATATCTTCCTTCAGGGAATCTTATTGCCATCATGATAAATTCCAGTCCCAGAGATCCACAATTAGCTTTCAAATGAACGGATACTTGAAATAAGTCAAATACATCTATTTCCTTAAAATGAAATTAAAATAATTTTTTTAAAGGTAGCTATTAGTAACTATTGCACATTTGAAAGAAACAGTAAATGTATGTTTAAGTCTAATGATACAGTTCCTTTAAGCTTAACGTGACTTTTATCCAAAAGTAAATGTATGCAGTGTTAAATACTTCAAGTTTTGAAGTATTTTCAAGTTTTGATACTAAAAAAAAAAAAGTCACATTATCTTAAAGTGTAGGATTTTAGGGTTTTTTTTTTTGCTTCTAACCATCTTCTAGCTACACTGGCTTGCTCAAAATCCAGGACAGATAAGACATGGAATCACACTATGAGTAAAACCAGAGTATGTCAGAGCCAGGCAGACAGCATTCCCTCTCTGATGTAACTCAGGTCAAAACCAGATGGTTTCTTGGGTTTTTTTTTCACAAGTACCAATCTGCAAACTTAAACTTCACATAAAGTATAGTGGCAGTTAAAGAAGTCATTAAAGCACTAGGGTACCTTCTGTAAACATCTGCTCAGTGCAAAAGACAGGAAAGTTAGCTACTCAACAGATGATGCAATCTACATGAAAATTTAAACAGGAAATACTCCACCTTATGTGGCCTTCAACCAGAGAAAAATCTGGAATTTAGGTTGAGGTGTACACCTAAAGCCAGAATGCAGCTGTCTATATATGAAAAATGATGTGACAGTTGCTTATTAATTGCAGAGGTTAATTCTCTAAAACTTTCTAGTCAATTAGATATTTAAGAAATCATTTAACTAATTGAAGTAAGTTCTTTATAAGACTGCGAAAAATTGTTAAGAGGTACATTTCTTTTCTAATTATCTTTGTACAGACTCTTCAAACTTCCAGTGCAATTAAGCTTAATGAAAACTTTAATGATTTAAAGACAAATGAACATCATTTTGGTTGTCCTAGATAACACATATCCTTCACAAAAGGCTGAGCAGAGATATTCTTCACACAACTTCCACACACCAATGCTCTTCCAAAATGGATAATATCTCTTGGCATGTCATCTTGGGTCAAGCACAATTTAACTATTGATTTCATCTGCTTGTAATACTAATTTTTATGGCAACAAGTAGCAAGGATGAGATTTTTTCATTAAGTATTTTCTATCAAACACTACACATGATTTTGAGTAAACAACAGGCATTCACTATCACAGATGTAGTGCCTCTTCAACTGCTGCAAGAAACCTGGTAAATAACCAGTAAAGATAAACAATAGAACTACTGTCGTGGTTTATTTGATATTTATTTGATATTTAGAGCACCATTGATGGAATACAGCATCAGACCACTGCCCTGAGAAGCAGAACTGAGGTGCACGACCAGGAACTAAAAGCCAGAGCCTGCTGTGGGCCATGACAAACGAGCTTCATTTGGGTGACCTGCTTGTGACACAAGAAGCCAGTGATTAATGACACAATCAAAAAACAAAAATCATTACTTAGCTAATTCATCCTGTGGACAGCTCATCTAGTTTTTACAAGGTGGTAGGACAAAAAAACACAAATCTAAAATAAAAACCTCTGACTTAACTCTAGTTGAAACCCATTCCAAGTTGATAGCTTTGCATTTGAGCTACATTAACTCAGTTTCCAAACATCAAAACTCTTTCCAAGAATCGCTTAAAAGCAATCAGCACTATTAAGAAATAAATTTTTTTGAATAATTTCATCTTTATAATTTGCATAATAATCTTCAGAGATACAAGGCTATTTTTGTGCTGCCTTTTCCAAACACAATGTGTTTCTTTCATCTATTTCACAACATGGATATGAGTATACTAGAAAGCAATCACAATTATCAAAAGATCAAATATATGATAAAATTAAAGTATTGATCAAAGCTTCCACATTTTTGTCAAATCTATTTGGAAACACACTCTACAATATAAAAATATAAAAGAGCTCATGTATATTCAGACACAGCCAGATGAACACACACACCCAGTGCTACAGAGGCACTCTTTAAAACACACCAGATCTGATATTTGAAAGATCTCTGTATCACTGAATAAAACCTTTAGTCTAGTGAAGTGACAAACACAGTGGGATCAGCATCACACCAAAACACACACAGAGATTCAATGGGCTTTGCTCTCTGAAAGTTGACAGCATTTAAAGTCAAAGATTAAAAGGGAGCCCAGGTTTTCTTCCTAAGTTTAGTATTTACCATATTTCAAATCAAGACACAAATATATAACACGTTAAAGTTTATGGGTGGTGGCCCTTGAAGTATCATCTTCACAGGTTTATTTTTTGACACGTCTCTAAGTAAAACAACAAACCTCTTGAAGTAATCCTCAGCTAACTGGAGTCCTGACATGTACGACAACTAAACAAGCTTATCTGAGCTGAGCTTTGTCTAGTCATTACCAAAAATTACAACAGATAAATAGCTCGCAAATGGTACATTAAACCTTTATACTTGCTGCAAATCAAAACTGAGCACAGCATCTTAAGATAATGAGACGCTGAAATACTGCATAACAAATTTTGTGATAATAAATTCACCCATCGTTACTTAAAAGGTACTTTTTCAAGTTTGTAAGTATTTATAAGATATTCTTTATTTATTTCAATATAGACCTAACAAATCTATCTTTTCAATGTCAAGTATAAAAAAAACAAAAACAACCTGACTTTAAAAATAAATTTGGAAGAGGATTCTTACCACCACCTTCTGCAATAAGAGGTGGTATGGTCATCTTCCAGACAGCAATAAAGTCTTTCACCTTTTTTGTCAGACTTACACTGGGCTCAGCAAAGTTGGGCACTCTCCTGGGTTGATGCTAAATTGTATCCCCATTCATCTGTTTAGCTCAGAAATAAGTTTTGTACTTTTAAAACTGGATCTGGGAGTGAAGGAGATGCGGTGGAATGTCTGAGGTGGTTGTTCTCTAAACATAAAGATCAGAGTTTTCAGCTTTCCTACACACGGCCTGTGCTGGCTGCAGTGCGGATGGTGGGACAGAGCTCTCCTTTGCTTTTTGTTTGTTTTTGCCCAGCTGAGGCAGAGAAGTTCTCCAGACTGTGATTTTTTTTTCCCTTTCTCTTGGCTCTGTTTGACCCTGCTCTGGTTAAACACCCAAAGGGCCCCAGGAGCTCCCACCTGTGTCCCACNCAAGGAATTTTTTTCTGTCCGGAACCAGCTGGGGGGTGGGGTGGTTCAGATTTGCGTTCTAGAGGGACTCCATACAGAGGTTTTTTCCCAGATTTGCCCTAAACCAGGACAGCCACCCTTTGCATTATAAAGTAATATAATTAGGAGCAGATTCATCTACAGCCACCACCACTGCTCCTGCCTTTTTTTGACTCTGATAGCACAGACACTGAAATCTGCTCAACTGCATCTCCTGTCAGATTCCTGAGGCTTTTGTGACTTAAGCTTCAAACAATGATCAATTTATCCCACTGCTACAGGCCAACAAGAGAGTTTTACATATTTAGAGTGTTCTGTACATACTTAGATTTTATTTTTTTTTTAGGATTAATGTGTCAACACTAAGTATAGGTTTCTAATTTTGCCTGTTGATTTTCACAGTACTTTAAGCTTCAGCGAGATCAGTGAGATTGCTGAGGTAAAACAACAGGAAGCAAAGTTATATTTGCAAATTTATGTGAGATTCCTGGGCTCCCCAGGGAAGTGGGCACAGCACCAAGCCTGACAGATTTCCAGAAGCACTTGGACAATACTCTTGGGCACATGCTGTCAATCTTGGGGACGGTGCCATGCCAGGCCAGGAGTTGGACTCAATGATCCTTATGGGTTCCTTCCAACTTTGGATATTCTGTGATGCTGGGATAATTACAATCATTGTTTGCAAGCTAAAAAGGGTATTTCTTCATTCAGCTCCAGATACCCACAAAAAAATACATCTCCATAGCACATACAGGTTATCCCGATTAATCAATATATTAATTTGAAAAAGGTAACATTTTAAAATCTTGGCTGTTGCTTCTAAAGCACACAGTTCCGCAAATTATCCTAAATTACATGTGAAAAAAGAGAAATTTGCTTTTCACCACACTAAGCAGCATTTCTTTAGTAGAAAGATATCCACTGATGCTGAGGAATGTCACTTTTAAGTAATAAATTATGTGCTTGGTGTTACAACTTCAAGCACCTGGCAAAAATTGCAGCTGAGAAGGCCTAACAATTTAAAAATAACTGTATCAAAGGCTTATTTTTAATTTCAAATAAAATAATCACCTGTATTTAGCATTACACATATTTAGACAAGCTGCTCTGCTCCCAACCACCTCTTTCCCTGTCATCTCCAACTTGTCATTTTTCAACTCCAAATATGCAGATTTTTTTTTCCCTTGGATGACTTGTCACATTGAGAACTGTCAAAAACGGTAATTATTTATGTATAGCTATTTATTATTAATCTAGCAAAACCTTCACAGACATCACACTGCTCCTGTTTGCTCATGTCATTCTGCTGCCAGCCCTGGGTTTCACTGCTGTTGGTTTGATGCCCTTTTACATAAATTAGCCCCAATTTCCTTGTTGACCATTTCCACAGCACAGCAGGCCCAGATATACTGGCTGCTTTTCTGCTTGTGTTTGATTCTCATTTTATAAAATTCACACCTTTTCAAACATTTTCATGTGAGACCACAACAGCTATTAAAAGAAAAACAAATTATATAAATGTTTTATACAGAGAAACAGCTTTGACTGACAGTTTGAATCTTTTCCCCCCAATAATGGAAAAAGCTTAAATTTTGAGGCCCCTTCTTTCAAATGGTTTCACAAATGAACATTTCAGTTATGTATAAATTCTTGAAAAGACATGACTAAATGGGTCCAAGCTAATTTTAAAACAAGAGAAAGAACCCAACCTGCCTTTCTGCTGAATTAATTTTCTACTTTGTGTACATTTTGGTGAAAAAAGTAAAAAAGGTAGTTTTATCTTAATGCCTGTCACTTAATCTTTTACTTCTTATTCTCCAGTTTAAAGCATTTCTGCACTTTTCTATTGCCAAAATTCTTGACACATCTGCAATAACCCCTCCTACTCCTCCACCTTCCCTATTGTTAAAATTGAGTTCCAATCACTGGCCAGGCTACTTTTAAAATCTTTTTGAAATGAAGATCTTAATGGGTGAAATGTAGATATAAATAAAAACAGATCTTCAATAAGAACCACCACAGATTGTACCTGATGATTTGGACATAATTCTTGCACATCCTTTGAATTTCCCAAATTAAATTTGTTGCAATGAATGAGTTGCACTAACATTGGCAATTTTTTTTTGCTTTTCTTGATATGTTTACAGGTCTCTATGTTCAATCTAAAGGAATTAACGTTCTATAAGAAGAACACAGGCAGAAATAAAATTTCCATCCAAAAATCCCAAGCAAGAGAACTCCCAGAAAAATAAACCAGAGGAAGAGAATTGCAAAATCTCAAGGAGGAGGTTATGTCCCCTCACTGCCTGTCACAGCTGCAACTCATCACTTACAAGTAGCACATCATCAGCTCTTCCTTTACTTCTCTTCACTTACAGGCAAATTTAATAGAAATTTAAAATTTAGTATTTTCTTCTGCAATTTTAATTATTTCAACCTTGTTTGATACTACCAGCATGCTTACCTGCACTCTTCATATAATTACTGTAAAAACTCCACCTTTTCTTCCATTGCATTTGCAGTGACTATTTGGACCAAACCTCTGGTTTATTCCCTGCCCCACATCTGCCTCTCTCAAAAAGCAGCCCAGCTCATTGTTTTATTTCATTTCTGCCACAGCACATCACCTTGAAAAATAGAACAACTCGCTTGATCTGGAGCCATATAACACAGCATCTCCAGATTTTTTTAATAAACCCTTAAAAGCCATTATTGTAGGAAAAAGTAGTTTAATAATAACAGCAAAGTTTCAAGAATCATGTGGAGACTTAGAAATCTTAGATTAAATGTATGAATCTGCTACACTGCTTCTGGCTTATCCCCCAGATGCCTTTACTCATGGTTTGTTTACTCCTCTAGAACTTCCTTTGGGCGGGAGAAACTTTTGTGGGGTTGGGGATGGTAGGTTTTAGGCCAGAGACTTTCAGATCAGTTTTTATTTCTCTTTTTTTTCTTTTTCCAGTAGCACACACAGAGGGGAAGAACTCAAAGCTTTATCCTCATGACAAGTCCAACAAACGCTGTCCAAAAACCATACTGCAAGATCCACGTGTCCAGTTGGAAAATCTCCTGTTCTGAATTCAAACAGAAAACTTCTAAGAGCTTATTTATCACAGATAAAATGCAACTTGACATAACCTTCAAGTTTCTGCCATGCCAAGCCAAGAAAAAAGGGTTGAAGTCAGTTCTGCAGGCTTCATTTTGGAATAGAAAAAACTTATTGTGAAAGGTATCAAAAAATAACAAAAGAGTAAGCATATTTTCTAAGCTTAAGATCCTGGGCATTTTCACATCAAAGTGCTCAAAGGGGTCACTAAAATATCCATGTGGAAAGGCTTCTGGGCAGGATAGCTTCCTCACTAAATGCAAAGTACAGTCAGAAAAATGTAAAATGAGTTTAAAACAATTACTCTGGACATATTACTCAGGCTTGAAGTACAATCAGTCAGGGGCTGAACTCCCAGCAGGTGAGCTACAGCACCCTGCACGTGTAGGAACAGCACAGCTGATGTCATATTCTGATGCTATTGTTGAGCATGCAGATGTTGAAATTACCTGTCCATTATTCAACACAGAGCCTAGTGAACTACTGCCTCATTAGTGAAGAAAATGTTTATTAGCTTTTCCTCTATTTATTGTTACTGGAAAAAGTATGATGAGTTGATAAATTGCCTTCAGAATTCCATCACATTCAATAATTTTTTTTATGATATTTCAAGACTTCTAGGCGGTCCCAAAAATTATTCAAGTGGGTTTGACTCCTGGGGATTTTCTTGAGATTTTTTTTTTTTTTNTCTAGAGATTTTTATTATTATTATTATTTTTTCTTTTGTATTTTGGGTGAAACACAACAGGACTAAAAGCTATAAGGTCAGTTCAGGCTGGAAAATCAAACCGACCTGAAAGATGATCATTACTTCATATAATTTTAAGAACTGATTTTCCTATGTAGGAAAACAATATCATTAAAAAAAAATAAAAGAAAACCCCACAAAAAAAAAAAAAAACAAGTTTCTATTTATGAATCAAGGTCTTTGGAGTGATTTTCTAAAACAATGAGAATTCTAAATACAATGGAAAATATCTCATTCCCTCAATCACAATAATGTAAAAACTCCCTGAATTTATAAATCTCTTTTAGGAAGAGTTAATCAACAAGGAGAAAAAGATTTACTGATAAAAGGAGGCTTCAGTTTTTCCAGCTATTGGCTAAGTAATGGCTATGGACAAGCACATCCAAGCCAATGCCTGTGAGATCACACTAAGGAGCAAGCAAAGCACAAACCTGGAGACAAAGAAAGCACTCTGGAAAAGGAACCAACTGCCCACAGCTGGCTAGTGCATCATCTCTGTGATGCTCTGGCAAGAAGCAAGTCATTCTAGGGAAAACCCAGGCACTCACAGCTCCTGCAACTGAGAATTCCAAGGAACAACTCAAGCATTCTTATTAGTTCTGGTAAATAGTGCCTTGCAGGTTTTCTTCATCTGTATCACTATTCTTAGACATGACTGATCATTCAAATAACATCTTGACAAATACAGAAGAAAAACTTCAGCATCAGCAGTTAAGGCAGGATATCAGAACCACCATTTCAGAAATTGGTTCAGGGTCCCACATAGGCATGAAAGGACAACATGATCTCCCACGCTTAGGCAGGGAAGATCTCATCATTTAAGACCCTCAAGAGATCAGACAGCCAGTAATAAAATATATTTTGTTCCTGTGGCAGTTACAGGACAAAATGCAGAAAACAATTAGGGCAGCAATTCAAAAACAATTGACACTCCAATGGTTACCTGCATTTCATCCCAAGTTATTTATAACACTGTGTCTCCCGCCAAAATAACCATCTATATCAAGAACTGAGACTCTGTAATTTCAATAAAAACTGAAAAATAACTAAAGGAATCTTCAGACTGCAAATATATATGTATATTCATATGTATAGAAAGGTATTTTAAAAAAGTAAGAATGACAAGCTTCCAGTCTGAAATGTCTACATAGATTCCAGAGACAGAGAGATAGTGATAAAGTATATTTAAAAATCAGAGAAGACAGTAATTTTTCCAAAAAATTCTCTAAATCAAGGTGGCGTTGTGCAAGTGGAACATCATGAAACACCATTAGCTCTGTGCCAAATTCATTAAAAATTCTGACAAATTTGAAAATCTGAATCAAAAATTCCCTGATAATACATATATACACACAAAAAACGTAAAGAATCAACTGAACAAGTAACCATGGACAGTTCCAGGAAAACAAGGACTGATGCCAACTTTCTATAATCCCCAACAGCTCAACCATGAAGCAAAGCAGTGAATTAATCACTGCCTTTCCAATTCTCATTCCCTTCTGCTATTTGAAAGGAGAAGTCTTAGAAGTAAAGGCCATAGGGGAAGAGCCAGTTTAAGACTGAATGGGTCTGAATCACTGAATACCAACAAATTAATTCAAGTAGACCAACAGAAATTCATTGCCCTTTAATGGTCAAGCCACTTCAAATTAAATTTAAAAAAATAATTTTAGCCTCAATTTTGATATTTTTTTCTGTTTAATATTTCTATAAGTTGTTAAGATACTCTATGACTCAAAGTAATAAACATCATGTTTTAATTCTATGAATAATGAAATCTCTGCCAAAAGAAGTCAACATTTTATGTACAAAACTGCATAAATTAAGGCATATATTCTTTTTCTTAATGGCATTTGAGAAAATTAAAAGAATGGAATCAAAATACGTAGAAAAACTTTTACATGTATTAGATCAAATCAACATTTCTGCTTCTGTTTTCTTAACTGCATTTTCCCATGTTCCTTTAGATTTGACTTTCAATTTTAAAGGAAAGGAAGAGGTTCTACTCCTTCACAGATTTTTTTTTGTGTCTAAAGTAACACTTCTACATAACAGAACTTAGATGTTGTTCTTCATTCTTTACAGAAACTGTAGAAATAACACGACCTTAAAATCTTCCCTCTACAGTTCCAAGTCTGAAAGTAATTTTTCTCATCCCAAAAAAGGTGAGCTGAGCATTTTTTTCTTTGTAATATTCCAGATACAGATTTCTAGCGGTGTCAACAGCTCCACAGATTATTTTATTTTTTTTTTTACTGCGTTAAAGACAGTGTACAGCAACTGCAACAGAGCAAAGCTAATGTTGTACACACCTTCTGTGCACCCGTGCCTTTCAAGAAAAGCACTCACCATACTCAAGAGTTAAACTCTATGAATATCATTATCACAAAGACTTTATATCAGTTAGCATTCAGGAATTTCATGTATTTCCGGTTTGGTAACTACGACGGGTGACAACAAGCTTCAGTAAACACATTTGTTTGCCTTCAAATTAGAAGTTTAACTGCATTAGCATACTGATATGACAGAGATAATTCAAAGGTTCATCATGCCTAAAAATAAATTCACATTCCTTTAGAGTCCTGAGAGTGAAAAAAAAATATAAAATTAAAAACTGTTCCATGATGAATTATTCCAACTACTATGTATTCATGTTTTATACTGGGAGGGAAGAAGATGCCACCAAAATGGTAAATTTTTAATTCCTACAGGGGACCTGAGAGCCATAAGTACATCAGTGCTTCCAAGAGCACAGAAGTAAAACCATGCATAGTAAGCAATTTTAACAAGCAAAGTACCATCTGAAATTTTCTACATAAAATTAGACAATATGTATCACTTCAAATCACAACATACTATAAACTGATTTCTTACAGCAGTGAAGGAAAAAAAGCTGAACTTGCGTTTTATCAATTCTCCGTTGTTTTTCTATACAAATACAAAATACAAACACTGTTATCTTAAAACAAAGACATTAATGATTCTTTAATGAGTCTGAAAAGATAATAGAAATAAAAAATGTGTTTGGACTACTAATTAATTAAAGTTTCTATTTGTAACTGACCTGAAATTCCATTAAATAATGCATTTTATTTGTACGGGAATTTTTTTTGTTGTTTAGTTGTTTGCTTGATTTTGTTTGTTTGATTAGGCTTATTTCTATTTTTTTTCTTGTTATTGAGTTACAGGGGTTTTCTATAAATATAAAATAATCTCATCTAACTTTCTTCTTACCACCTCTTCCATATTTGTAGTACTGAAAAAGAATCACATTTCCTCTTATGACAAGCTACTGGTTTAGTTGATAGTGTTCAAAATGTTAGAGAAACAAAACCCATTAACAGGTTGGGCAGAGTAATACGATGTAATTCTATTACTCAAGGATACTAGAGGCCATCCATAGTTTCACTGTTAGAAAAATCACATAATATGAAAAGGAAAACTTATTTAATCCAATGGGCAAATTTGTCATATATATATGTTGATAACACAATTGATTGTTCATTGCTGTCAAAATCGGGCACATCGTGATACTGAATTATTTTCACTGATTTAAATTTTAACAAAAACACATTTTGTTTCTGTAGTTTTACTTGAACTACTAAAGAGTTGGATGACTCTTTTTTCACCAGGTCTTGGACATAAAGGAAAATTCACTCCCAATTTCTTCTGTCATGGGACCTTGTAAACTCTCATCTTCTCCACAGATAATTAATTACACCTTCAAAGTTATTCCTTCAAATTTCCCTAGAACCCTTTTAGTGTATTCTTTTTTACATGCTAGAAGTTTAAAACACCCAACCCCAGGGAATCAAACAAGAAGTGAACAGATCCCTACAGTGGTGCCTGACAGTCGAGCAGTGTGGAATTACAAAGGACACTTTTCAACTCACTGTCCTAGTTCAATTAACAGAATGATAGTGGTAAAGCAAAGCCACACAGATTTTGTTTAATATTTGCCTTAAGAGCCAATTCTCCTTTTACTTTTTAAAAGTCAAAAGCTATCTAACTTCTGAGATAGGGAAAAACTCTCAATTTTTTTAAAAGAAAGAATTATCAGTTATTTTAATACCAACTTCAGAGTTCCTACATGTAATGTTGGCATAACTAATGATCAATGAATGTAACAATTTGAACAGTGCTTAGTTTTGAAAAATGTGCTATTTTGCCACCTCCCATGAGAAAAAAAAAAAAGAACAGAATAAATTGTTTTACATTATGAAAATCTTTTTTTCCTCATAACTTCCAGAGAAGTCGTGATTTGAATCAAGTTTGGCACCTGAAATTCCAACACAGTGAAGCAATGAATAAAACCAAATGAGGATAATTGAAGCCCCCCTGGCTCCATAAATATTGGAAACATGATGGTCCTGGTGCTGCACAGACTGGGGGATTTATCAGAAGGATGACAGGATGCCATTAGACACACACGAGCCTGGTACAAAACACTATCTTCAGAAATGCAGGAGCATTAAAGATACCCACAAAAAATCTTATCAGTGATAAGGGATAATTTGTATGCATACCAAAGTGTAGTCACATAATTCCTTCATTCTGATAAGCCTATTAAATTCCCTCCCATTTTTCAGTTTTCAACTTGAGAACAAAAAGAACAACAAGAATAACCTCCTACCCAGGCATGTATCACTCAAAGTGCCCTCCTCACCTCCCTCACACTCTTCTAACCCTTTCCCATACATCTCTCCAACTTCCCACACAACTCTCTGTAAAGAAAAAGAGAGGGGCACCCAGAACTCCCAAACTGAAGGGCTCTTCACCTCTTCAGTTTGTTCAACAGGAAAGTAAAATGTATATTGAGTCAGAATCCAAAGGCGACCTGGGACTCCCTGCACAATGACAGCTGAATTTCAGAGATGACACCAGGAGCACTCATGAGACAAGGGGAGAAGTGCTTAGCTAACAAAAGCAGCTCCTGGCAGCCCAAAGTCTCCCTTACAAAATCATCTTCACAATGAAAATCAGTTATGAACCAGCGTTTCCAGAATGCCCTGGTATGATCAGTGATGACAAAGTCTGAGAAGACAAAAAAAGAAACAAAAACAAAAACCCAAAAAAACTCCAACCTAGCCAACAATGACAAAAATCAGAACAATTTCTTTTTCATTCATTTTCATAATACATTAAATGAGTAGTTTTACTAAAGCAGTTTGTTGAGGCCCACTTGATTAACACTCAGTGAGATACTGAGCAGCACAGAATAAGGCAATTCCTGGAGGTTGATTACTATATTTTGGAAGACTTTGGGTTTTGCTGTCCTTCCCTTTTTATTTTCTTTGCTTTGGTTTGTTTGGTCGTTTGTTTTGTTTGGCATATCTTCTTTCAGGAGTTGGTATTATCTGGTTTGTCTTAATTACCTTTGGCAAACTAGGGGACATGATCTTTAATTATTAGCTTGTTTACTGCCAAATTAAATATATTCTGTTCCACTGGCATTTATATATACCTATTAATCTTGGGCATAAAAACAAGTTCATGTGATTTCAAAAGATAGTGATTGCAAATTTTATATTAATTTACTATATACGGCCTAGCATACTGCATTCTGTTTTCTTGAAAATTATATGTAAGTATGTGTATATGTACATATAATGAAAGATAACTTATTTTACAGCCTTTTTGTAAACAAGTGGGAGTGTTCATTGGATACAAGACATTTTGGAGCAGTTCTATTGAAATTATATTGTGACATGATATTTGACTGAATGCTACAATTATGAACAAAATACTACATAGTGAACAAACACCTTACAGCTTTCTGTGTGACACAGCTATTTATGTACAATGTTAATTTTAATGAGCGATTCTGTCATGGAAAATAAACATGCTTTCATGGTTCAATAAAGAAGTCTGTTGATTAACCAAATCTGACAGATTTTCATCTCTAATGTTTTAATCCTCTGTCACTATCCACGATGCAATTTCTGCTAAGCTAAATATTTATATTTGAAAGAATAATTTTTGCTTGTATCATCTGGAAAAACCTTTATGGATCACCTTTTGCAAATTACAACATACCAAAAATTTATAAAACAAATTTTAAAACATATATTTCAACTTCTGGTTTTACAATTTAACTGAATTAATTTTGTATTTTTTTTAAACAGAAACATGTTATACATTTTAATTATCAACAACAAACACCACAAAACACTATCTTCAGAAATACAGGAATATTAAAAACACCCACAAAGTCTTATCAGTGATAAGTGATAATTTGCATGCGTACCAAAGGGAAGTCACATCATTCCTTCATTCTGATAAGCCTGTTAAACTCCCTCCCATTTTCCAGTTTTCAGCTTGAGAACAAAAAGAACAACAAGGACAGATTTGTCTATAGTCTAGCATCTCACATCTGTTATCAGCAGAAGGTATGCAACCATTGGGATTTTCATTACATTGAAAATACAAAACAAACATAATCAATATAAGTACAGGTTTGATTTATTAGAACACAGGCACTATCATAAGGGCTGAAAATGAAATCTTAAGCCCACTGAAATCGGGAAGATAATTTACCACTATGAAGACCTTGAAAAGCAGTTAAATTTTCTAATTCTTTCATTTATTCCTTCCTCCATTCTAGGAACTCGGTCAGAAGATTTATTTCACTCTTCTGAATCCTACTGAGGTGCTAAGTTCCCATCTACAATAAGGTAAATACATTTTAAAGTATTTTCAATGAAAAAAAGTTTTGGTCTTCTCTTTACAGGGAGAGTTTCTCTCAGAGCTGCAAGAATTCAGGAAGTCATACCTCTATTTCTATTTTCTTACCATTATCATAGTAACCCTAGCTAACAAGACAGATGCTAAAACATTTTATAAAGCAATCCACCTACTTGTTCTTAACGCCTTACTCCTAGTCTTAAAATGTTCCTGTATTCTATTAGGCTCTTTCTGATCACTTGGTAGGGCAAATGTTATTCACATTTTCATATTCACATTTTAGGTTTTATAAAAATGCTCATATCACCAAAATAAACAATAAAAGGAACAAAGAAAATATATTCTATATTCAGGAAAAGGCTTCTCAAGATCTCTAGAAGCTATATTAAAATAAAGTTTAAAATATAAAAAATTGAAAAATGAATGATTATAGACATCCATGCTCTGACAATGCTTAAATTGCCCCACTCAGGAAGGGAGCTGCTGGCTGCTGATAGCTGTGTTCTGTACACAGCAAGGTTGTGCTTACACTGAAGGGCTCTCTGGTTTTCTTAGCACTTGAGGAAGTGAAGTTGGTGCACAGATAACACGGTGACCTCTCAATTGAGAAAATACTTTGTAGAGCTGAACCCATGAAGAGAAAGATGCAGAGACAACTGAGAAAACTAAGACTGATAGAGCAGTTAATTTTACCCTACATTATATAAACCTTCAACTGCATTTCAGTCAACTAAACAAGTATAGAAACCAGCCACCATTTTTTACCCAGTAGGTATTTTTTTGAGGCAAATGTAGTGCAAAGGGTTGTTTTCTCTGCTTACTAAATTAAAATTTAAATTTTTCTTTTTACTATAGCATCCTTTAGAACTATAAAACCTCCTGAAGTTCTATCCAGTACAAGAAAAACAACTTCTTTTAAGTCTCATTAAGCAATACTTTGAAGACTGACAGTCCTGCTCACCAGGTTACAACTGAACGATGCTGTTCATATACTATTTTGCCTTGGGAATTTAATAACATTTCTTTAGCTTTCTTGGCTTTCCTGCACAGAAAATTCAAGCACCTCAGTCCTACAAAAAACCGCAAATGCATAATAATGGGCAGATTTTGCTTTTGGATAGCTACCAATCCACACTAAGTGGCCAAAGCATGGGTGAAGTGGGAATTCAGAGCAACAGCTATTCTTAAGTAGCATAATTTCCTCTACAAGAACATAGGACCAGCTGAAAACCAATTTCCACTTTCTCAATCATGCCTTGACAGGTGCCCAAAGAAGAAATAAAATAAAACACAGGGTTCTTTTGTGACAGAGGGCTCTGCATTTTTCCCACATACAACAACTTGCAGTTCAGATAGTGGAGTTACACACATGCAATTGGTATGAACAGTCATTAACTAGATGAGTGTGTTAATTTCTGTAACAGCTTTCTGAGCTTGTGTTTGGGCAACTTTAGTGTTCTGAATATCTTAAGTTTGCAATAATTGCTTAATTTGTGAATAGGCACCTATAAATTCAAGCCAGTTGCCTGAGATTTTATTTCTACTGTAGCTAAGACATTATTTTTTGAATAAAATTCCTTTGTTTGGCTCCGTGTACTTCATAGTTGCCTGCTACTGTTACACCCTTCTCAGTTGCCTCTCTTCCAGGTCATAGTGCACACCAGTATGTTTAATCTCACCTGAAATGGAAACCTTTCCAAAATTAACATCTTCATTATCCTGCTGTGCAACTTCACTATTTTTAATTTATGACTTTCCAAGACAGTGTTGCTCATGAATTTCCAATGACATACTGATCTTTCCTCCTTTGTTCTTGATTCATTTCCCTCCTGAAATTCAGTAAGAGGAGCTAGACACTATACTGATATTTTTCGACAACTGTCTACAATGTCTCCATGAGAGTGTTTTTTGTTTCCCTCAAGTAATAACAGTGGCTAATTCAGAGATTACTATTTTACTATCAAGCTTACTTTCAACACCATTTTTTTACCTCTCCTTTCTTAAATATGTTGTCCTAGAGATGCTGCCACCCTCTCTGATGGACTCAACCTTGGCCACCAGCAGGTCCACCTTGGAGCCACATCACGCTTAAGGGTTGCATGACTCAGAAAATATCCCATTGAGCAACTGTGAATTGTTTCTGCATCAGTAATATTTTAAGATTGTCACAGTCTGATAATTTTGCAGTTTTCCCAATAGTTTAACTTCATTATTCGATTAAAAACAATAAAAATACCAAACAGTAATTTTTTGAGTTCTCAGAGTCACGTCCATTCTTTTAATGATCCAGACTTAAGGCTTTACTACGTACCCGAGATCTCAACACCAGTAGAATTTATTTTATCACACAATTAAACAGTTTTCCCCTTCACCTTTAGAACTGTGGCATTCAGAGGAAAAACCTTCAGTTAAAAATACCAAGGCAGTTCTGCCTGTAATTGATCACTCCTGCGAAATGAACAATTCACACAGATTTTGAGAGTGCATGCCTCTGGAAGAGACAGAAAATCCCCTTCCAAGGCCACAGACAGAGTCCCATTTTGGGATCTCTGGCACATGCAAGTTACCTCCCACCCAAACTGCCTAAATTACCCCCTGCTCAGGGACACAAACACATCTTGGTCTTTAATTTGAGTTAAATATTGGAGGATATTTAATGGAGAAATGGATACAATGATTTCTATTTTTCATGAAACCAAGCCTTAAAATCCAGGCTGAAATAAACAGTTTCATATTTGTGATTTCCCTTCACAGCTAAGGGTTCCTCTTCTAAATCTGAAGAAAGAGAGTTAGAAACACTTTTGAATGCCTCTGCTATGAAACCGACTCATAGAAAATTAAGACTCTCAAAATGAGGAAAACTATAATCTGAAACCTAAAGGAAACATTAATTAAGAAGCAGCAAGGAAAACTCATCCAAAATTCAAAGCAAATTAAAAAAAAAAATCATAGGAAGTCAATGTTCACATTAGTGTTGGAGTAGTAGTGTTCTAGAATGATTTAATGCAATTAAAAAAAAATCTAGTCCCCAAAGCAAGTTGTTTTTCAGTGAGCAAAACGTTATACTAACGTACAATAGATTTTGACAGTGCCCGACTCAGAACATTGAAGACCCACATTTGACTTGAAATAAATAATAAACCCATGTATTACATGAAAAATTGAAGACTGAGTAAAAATTATGGATCCATATCCACAGTGACTTCCATTCAAGCAGCCACCTGCCACAGTTCTGATGTCAGTTCTGCTTCCCAACAGCTCATGGCTCTAATAGAAAGATGGAGGCATTATTAACCCCTCTTCTAAAAAGAATATTTTTCCTTTATTGCTTTTATTAGGACACTGGGAATATGAAAGAGCCATTAAATCAAATAGGGACAACACTGATACATCACACCTCCATCCCTAATGTTAATAACTTGTTCACATGGGAGGGTTTTATTAAAAAAAAGAAAGGAACACCAAAAAAACCTACCATACAGCATGTAATTTCAAATTCTTGAAATTACAGGGAAACAAAGTATTAGACTTATAGAAAGAATAGTACAGCAAACTATAAGTTATGAAAAACATAACATTAAAAGTTACTATTAAAGAGGCTGACTTTAAAAAAAAAAATCACTGTATACAACAGTATATTGTTATGCTCCCATTATATTTGATGTACTGCACACAACAAGTCTGAGTGCACTTAACTGTTCCTGTCTGGTGTGGATTTGGCTGTGTTCCTATTGAACACCTGAAAAGGTTTTCAAAAGACACTGAAAGGAAATAAAGTCAAATAGGATGTACTGTTCTATGAACAAAACCATTACACAGTTTCTCAAACAAAGCCTATTTGAGTCATGAATCCTTTTATATTCAAGTAAAGTACTGCTAATAAATTCAAACCACATATCTGCAAGTGGTTCAATTTAGTCATTGTCTTGAACACCACACTGGCAGACAATAGCATGGATGCAGTTTAACTTAAATAAGGTACCACATGGAAGCATCAATCAATAAATAGCCTACTGCTAATCCATCCCAGCAAGAACTCTTTCTATCCTTTTCTGCAACTCCTGGGTTCCACTTTGATGGAGGAACTAATAGGTCTGCTTTAATACATCCAAAATTAATCTGACAGGCAAGGGAACACAAAAAGGGTTTGTTGTCCTCATAATACCCATGAAAAGGAGCGGCCTGGGCTAGAGTCAGATTGCTTCATAGTGGCTGGTATGGGGCTGTGTTTTGATTTTGTGCTGAACACAGGGTTGATAATAGAGATGTTTTTGTTATTGCTGAGCAGGACTTGCACAGAGGCAAGGCCTTGTCTGCTATTCCACACTGCCAGGGGGCTCAGGGGTGCTGGGGAGGTTGGAAGGGGACACAGCCAGGACAGGTGACCCACAGGGATATTCCAGATCATGTGACACACGCTCAGTATATAAGCTGGGGAAAGAAGAACTGGGGGACATTTGGAGTGATGCTATTTGTCTTCCAAAGTCACTGTTATGTGTGATGGGGCCCTCCTCTCCTGGAGGTGGCTGAACACGTGCCCAATCATGGGAAGTGGGGAACCAATTCTTTATTTTGTTCTGCTGCTGTGTGAAGCTGTGGCTCTTCCCATTAAACTGCCTTAATCCCAACCCATGAGTTTTTCAGCCTTTACCCTTCAGATTCTCTCCCTGATCCCACTGGTAGGGGAGTGAGCAAGTGACTGCCTGGGGTGAAACCACAACATCTCTACAAAAAAAAAAAAAAAAAAAAAA
>VZTB01000961.1:67939-86346 GCA_013397245.1 Thryothorus ludovicianus
AAAACCACCCAAAAGGAGGAAATGTCATCTACTGTAAGAAGATTGCAGTTTGGGGTTATGAAGAGCAGTCTTCTCCCAGTGGTTAGTTTGCTGCATTGGTAACTAATAGCTGGCAAGGTTCCGAGGTTTTTTGAAGATTTTCACACATCAAAGCCTCAAAACCAGAGAAGGAAAGAGGGAGAAGCAATTTCACCTCCCAACACTTGAACTTCAACAATACCTATAGTAAAACTCCAAAAAACTTGGTGTCCCTCAATATTACCAAGAAGGATTTTTAGGAAAAAGGTTTAGAAAGTCTCCAATTGAACCAACAGCAGGTTTGGTTTTTTTCAGAGACTTCTGTCCAAGCATTAGCAATTTTTGTTTAAGACCTGAGTTGTTTCAATATTCAAAATGACAAAACATGCAGCCTCATGCTGAAAAGTCTTCTGTATATCATTAAAGAGAGAAGAATTTGGGCTCATTCTCAAAGTTCTGCTTTAATGAGTACATTATTACCTATGAAATCCTCTCTTGGATCAAGCCAATAGCTTAGCTGACCCAGTTTTGTCAGCAGAGGGGGTCACCAGTGAAAGCACACCAGCTCAACCTCTGCTCAGTGTTCCTGTCTTTTATACCAAGCTCCTCACCTGCAAGTGTTCAAAAACCAAGTAAACACTGCACTTCACAATGTGGCTTGACATGCATGGTGTTGTCACAAGCTGGACTAGATCTACGAGGTCTTTTCCAAATTTAATGATTCTGTGGTGCACTCGAGGAGGTATGTCCTCCTGCCTGGTGTCCCTCTGTGCTCATTGCCCACAAATTCACCTGATCATTTTTTGGAGCACACTAGTACCATTTCCCACAAACATCCTGTGGCAGCAACTTCCAGAAGTCACAACCAGTGTAAACAAATACTTGGTTGTCCATTTGTTTTACACATCTCTGCTCATTTCATCTGATGTCCCTAGTACTGACATTATTTCCCAGTCAGTTCTACATTTGCCTTACCACTTAAATGATTTTATATTTTTAAAAACTTGAGTCCTGTCCCTCACTCACTTCAGACTAAAGTGTTGAGGCTCCTCTCTTCATTGGCAGCTACTCCACGCCCTTGATAATATCACCAGCTTCACCCCATTTTCTCTAATTCCACCAACTCTTTCTTGAAACTAAGGACAACACGGCACATTGTGCTCAAGAAAAATTTGCATTATTTTTTTAATATTCCTAATAAAAGAAACACAGCCTGCATTTTCTTTTAGGGGAAAAAAAAAAAAAAGAAAGCAATGAAAGCCAACAAAATTCCCCAGCACTTTCCAAAAGGTAATCTAACTTGACTACTGTTGTCATTGATTGTCACTGATAATTGGGACAAAAGAATCAGAATTCACGTGAACCATATGAGAGAAAAGAAAGTTACTGTGGCTGGATTGCTTTCTTCCTTCCAAATCCTAGTAGGCTCTACAGTTTGTGAGAAAGGAGAACACCATTCTTAAAAAAACAAGCAGTAAGAATTTTTTTCATTAACCAAAGAGATATTTAACGTAACTCTTCTAAAAGCATGTAAACTTGAGAAAAATCTAACGCTGCCAGTGATTTCAGTTCTATCAAGAAGGTTAAAACCAAGACATTGCATACAAATTATTTTAAAATTTCAGGACACATTCTGCACAATGAAAGCTAAAATCTGGTCTTTTTAGAACTTGTCGCTTTCTGATGTATGATAAAGATGCAGTTTTGTAATCACTTACATTTCCTACTTCCTATGATATTTAAAAGAGCAAATCTTATGGTTTATGCAGTAAACAGTATTTGAAGTGGTGTTATATAACACTATCACAAGTGTTCCCTTATAAAGTTCTATAGCAAATGGCTTTCTGTGTTTATTGTATGTCCTCAAAAGATAATGAAGTAGATTGCATGGGGACAGAATCAACATTACTGAGCCAAAACAGGTAATAAAGCAGAAACTCATTACACTGATTGTCTGCAAACACATTCTCCTTTTATCAGGCAAGCATATACAGTAACATATCAGTTTTCTTTTTTTTTTTACTTCTTATTTCGTGAAGGAAAAGGGCTTTCCAATCAAAACTGTGTACACAAAAATTTTCAAGGCCCATAGAACTTCACAGCTGCATTGAACATTACTCAGCAAAGACAACAGAAACAGCAACCAAAAAATCCTGATAAACCTACAAAGAAAAAAAAAAATCTAAAATTTCATCAAGGTTTTTCTCACCCTGAAAAGCATAGTGAGATGAGTTGTACTAATGTGAACAAACTCATGCAAGAGTAAGACAAAATAATTGCCTTTAATATTGTTATTTCATGTAGCTGCACAAAATTTTGTCTATGAAAGTGGTGGATAAGACACTTTATGCCAAGTAAGTACTGCAAACCATTTAAAAAATTGAAACTACTCACTGCTCTAAATTAATCATATGCTGTAGACAATTTTAAATCTATTTACTTCTCATTGTTATAAATACTATAAATAAGCCTCATTTTCTAGTGCTTGAAACCACAAAACACAAAAGTCCATAGGATACTTTACGTTCACATGTTTTAGGGCATATTTCAAATATTACTGTCCTGCAGGTGATAAAAGGCAGCAACCACCCCTTAACAGATAGAAAACAAAAAAAAACAAAACAACAACAACAAAAAAAAATCAAATGGCTTTTTCCTAGTCAAAGAGACCTAATTGTCCTCATTTATAACATATCAAATCAGAGTGACTTTACTAGACCAAAGCAAATCATCTCAACATATCTGGGCTAGCCATTTTTTTTATCTCTTGCTATTAAATTCACAAACAATAGAACAGAACTGACCATAAAAGAGATTCAGTAAAACAGCCATTAGGCAAATAAAATTAAAAAATCAACAGGAAAAAATATTTTATATCATAGTTGACTATGACTAATACACTTAAGCATAAAACTGAGAACATATCCTTGAAGAAGAGCCATGAAGTTCACATTTCTTCAATAAATTTTGTGATTCATTTGTATTAATATAAACATGATGTAATTAAAGAGCAAATTTAATATACTGTTCTCTTAAGTTCTCCATGCTATTCATGTTTCTGCTCTGTACCTCTCACTACCACATATTTATAAAAAAATGAGACTCTCTGAATCAGAGCACCCAAACCATAAGATGTCTGCTGTCACACAGACTTTCTAACTTCTGAGGTACTCCACAGTTCCACCCAAGAGTAAAGCACAAAACACCAAGATCAGTGATGAAACAGAAGCAATTCAGGCTCCTCCGGATTTGAACCCTGTATTTCCACTCAAAAACCCAACAACTTCTTCTATGGACTCTTCCATCTCAACAAAGCTTCATTCCCACCAGCTTCCGTGTCATCCATGTCCATTACACCACGTGTAATCACACCCTGAACTGCCACAGTTAACTTTAAAATACAGATGTGTTGAGTCATGGATGCAATTAGCCTGCAGCAAATACAGCCAGTAACTATAATCTCTGCTAAAACTAAGGGGACTATTTAATTTCTCTCAAATTTACACCAGTTCACAAGGTGACCAGAAAAAAAAACACAAAAAAAACAAGCAAGGCACAAAGGGGAAAGGACTCAAATTGCATAAATGGTTGAATTGCATAAATTTCAATTCCAGAGTCATTGGTAGGTGAGACTAAAGAAAGAACAAAAACTAAGAGAACTAATGAATATTTTTAGATTTGTTTTACAAGTAACAAAAAAATTCATCAGGAAAACTGGTCTGGCAAACTCATCTTAACAAAGCCTGAACATAATCTATATATATATCACCACCCCCTCAAAAACTAAAAATGTCTGTATTATGGACAACCAAGTATTATTCTTCCATTTAGTATTTCTGCTTGTTTACTGAATTTGTCTTCATGAATTGCAAGCTGACCACAAGCATTTAATGAAAAGACTTTCAGAAAAGTCTCAAACACACACACATATATATATATAAATTGCATTATGCTGTATCCAGGCAAGCAAAATCCACACAATCAAAACAAAAAAAAAACCAACTAAAACCCCACAAAATGCAATTAAACACATCAGGAAGTTCTACCTCCTCAATCTTTCGGCAAAATATAATTTATAGTTACTTCTCATTAAAGCAGATGTTATTAAAAGGAAAGAGGGGGAAAAAAGCCTGTCATTTCAGGAAGCTAGGACTCAATTCCCAGCACAAACTCACATATAATTCAACACCAGATCAGCTTCTCAAATGCAGTTTATAGCATTATGACTAAGGGGTAGATGAATTGATTTTCAATTCAAGTCAGAAATCAAGTTAACCTCAACCTCCCAGCAGACAAGTACATTCTAGTAAAGTAGGAAAAAATATCTGAAGGCTTGCGGTTAACACAAAGCCCTGTTGCTAATGTAGCAAAAAAAAAAAAAAAAAAAATTCTCTGTAAAAGGAGAATCTTCCCTCCAAAGACTGTGCAAAAATCACATTTTCCAAGATGAGAGTCTCCTTTCCCCCATGATGAGGATCCAGCTAAGATGTATTTGCCACTTTCAGATGATAATGTAGTGGTATTAATAGATATATATAATACTGTAATTTAAGTAAAGCAGAATCAACATGTTTACTCCTGTTTTCTCACAGTCCAACTCCCTCCCATCCCTGATCAGAATCACAACACATTAGTCTGACTTCTCAGGCAGGGCAATGTCCTCAGCATCAACACCACTATGGCCACAAATGTGTCACCTTAACTACAATTCAATGGTCATGCTCAATTTTGCAGTGGTAAACAAATAATTAAAAGGATAAGAACTAAACCACACAAAGTATTAATGCTTTTGACACCTTCAATATGATTATGGTAAAACAAGTGTGGCTGTGGAACAAGCACAATAAGTAAAAGTTAATAAATTAAAAACATTTATTTGCAGAATTCATCTAAAACCATCCTTTTGATACAGCCTATCCTAGGGAGTAAAAGATCAAATACAAACTTTTTTCTCCTCTATCTCCCCATCTCGTAGGAAGAGCAGGATTGGCAGTAAACAAGAGCATCAATTAAAATGTCTAATTTACTTAAGTAGTGTGACAAGCACACTGAAAAATGGTAGGTATTTCTATGTAAAACTATACACAGAGAATAAATACTCTTGAATTTCATAAAGGCTAGACAGACTATGAAAACTGTTTGAAGGCCAGGCTATTCAAAATATTAAGGTTCAGAAAAATCCAAAAGTATTAGTGGGCTTTCCAATATATTATTGCTATTCCTGTTATTTACCTAAGGGTTTTACTTCTCTTGAGAAAATAAAAGTCAGACTGTGGCTGAATCACTTAACATCTCTCATGTTGGAAGGTTAAACCTCTGCTCAGAATCAAGGTTTTCACATCGAAAGAGAAAAAAAAACAAGTCAGCTAGGAAGAGGACTTGGATTATCAGTAAAATAGCTCTGCAGAATTCGCTGAATGTTTCAGAAAAATATGCTTTTGAAAACTGAATTTCTGAACGGAAAAAAAAAAAGCAGTCAAAGAGACTGATACACCCTCTTCTTCAGGGAATCTACAACCACAGACCCTAACTTTAAAATAATTGATGTCTATTGAAAGGCTTCCTAAGTTGCCCAATACAATCTAAAACTAAATGAAAGCTTTACTTATAAATAATCAACTGATCAAAAATGGTTTTTTTTGACAGCAATTAAATCTTAAGAGATTGTCCATGAATGAACAAGAGCTGTATAAACGAACAATATACTGAGTGTAAATGTTTTAAAGTAGCGTTCTGGGAAGAATTTAGTAATATTCTGGTGGGAAAATTGGTGAACTATGGAGAAAACAGAGTAAAGCACCACTTCATTTATATGTACTTACATAAATGTTTTTTTCAATGGTGTATTTTCTTCCTGAAATGAGCATAATCTCTACTAAAAGCAAAGACAGAATTCTGTTCTTTCAAGAAAATATCTCCCAGTGCAAAACAATATTTTTGGCCTTCACCTATCTTTTGATATTGTTAGAAACTCTACAAATACTGCATCACTGTGTTCTTGGTAATGATTGGCAGCTCATCTTTTTTTAGGTGAACATATTAACTTTTTAAAGTTATGAGAAATTATAGGCGAATATAAACAAGCATCATTCATCACCTTAATACACCTCTAGTACAAACTCTAGAAATCCAATCACAGAACACATCAATTTACCACGAACCTCCCACCCTACCTCCAGAAAACAGCACGCCAAAAAGTCTAATATGGAATTGAATCACATTAAAGGCTCTATATTAATTAATGATACATTTCAGTGTTTGAAATATATTTCAACCTTTGGGATTTGAAGCTTTTTTTTTTTATAGGGTTTACTACTTCCTAAATGTGTGGTAACGACTCAGGACAATTGGCATGTGCTCTCAAATTACGGAAATAAGCCTTTCCCAGACTATTTTTTCTCCCAGGTAAAACAAAAAGACATAACCAGAACTCACTTACCAACAGTATCTGATGTTGTTTGCTCATATCATACCTACAGCAAAATTACAAGGAAGTCAGTACATATGGGCACTTCCATTTCTTTACATTTCTATCTGACTGCTGTTACACAGGCTGAAATCACACACACTGATTATATATGAGTAGATGTCTTATCTTTGAACTACAAGTCATAATGACAGTTACCAAAAGCTGTACCCTAAAATTTAAGCAGAGAAACATTAATGAAACCTCACTGGGATGTACAGATCAACACAGCATTCAGAGTGTCTCCTGATGGTTTATTTCCCATATTCCATCAGGAATCTTGGCAAACAATATCAACAGAAATACATACAAAATGCCAAGATATATTCTGAAGCCCTATTCTATAAATTAGAGTTTGAACAGTTCTGAAAAGGTCTAAAACATTTTTCTTAGTGTTGCCTAAAGATATCTTCTACTACAAACAAACTTGTTTTGAAACAAGAGGTAGGGATTCTTGGCCTTGTCAGGATCTTTTTTCTTTTTTTGCTATATTTATAGCAAGCATACAAAACTTACTCCCCTTATTTGCATATACACGTATTTCATTAAGTGCATCACAAGCACTGTCCAATTTCTGTACATTCCTCTGGGATTATACAAATTTGCAAAGTCTGTTTTACTGCTTCTGTTGACAGTACAACTCCACGCAAAAGTACACAAACAGAGCTGATTGTTTCTGTGTCATTTCTCCAGTCAGCTTTGCAGGAGATCTCCTTACATTAATCCCTTAAAAGCTGCTTAGGCAAAAAAAGCACTCCCTCACCTCAAGCTGTTTCAGACAAATATAAATACAAACTCTGTGGACTTCTGTACAAGCTGCCTGATTGTCATCCGTCGCATCTCTTGCTGTGACAAGAAAATTTCAGTTCAACATTGTAATTCAGGTCCTTTAAAACATGGAGCTGATGTCTGTTGTGAGCCACACAAGAATGGCTGCACCTTTTTAAATGGGGACTCTGATGCTCAGCAGCAACGAGGAAATGTGGCAGAAGCAGGATGCCATCTCAGCCTCCCACCTCTACAATTTCTTTCTAGCTACAAGTGTCTGATAACACTTTCAACTACCTCATTTTCACCTCTGTGTGATACAGCCCACAGGACTTAAAAACAATAAGAAAAAGATATACACTTTTTCATCAAAAAAATATTTTTATCAAAATTGGTTTTGTTCAAATACAGTTTGAAAACATTTTCTATCTAAGTTTCAAAACACTTGATTACGATTTTTTTCATTTTGCTAAAACTTAACTTTTCTGGTTTTATTAAGATATTTCTGCGTACTTCAATCTATAATGGTTTGATTTTTTTCAAAATCAAATGGGAATGATTCAACATTGGTTAGGCAAAAAGATTTCAATACACTCAAAATTAAATTACTGCGTATTTTTTTGTGTATTATTTCTGCGGTAAACGTAATTTTTTGCCTGAATTTGAGTGACAATTAAAAAAGCAGGATTTTCCATGCAAAAGATATTTTCCAACTCATTTTGTCAGCAACAACTAAACAGAAAATAGCGAGTTCCTTCTCTGACCTCTTAAGTTGCTTCTCATTCATTCCCATCATCTAAATGCCATTTTTGACTGTGTTCCCTAAATTTTCTGAGCCTCCCAAAAGCATCCATATTTTACAAACTTTTTTGGCATTTATGGCAACACTCTTCAGAGATCCCTGTAGCTGAAGTGCTCCATCGTAACCTTTGGTTTCTCTGTCCTTAGTAAAGTATGTAAGACAACAATTTTGCCCACTTACGAAAGTTATGCAAAAACATTTTGGCTATAGCTGAAAGATTTCATGGTAAAGGACCCAAGAGAGAGAAACACAAAACTGTACTTGACCTAAGAAAAAATACAAACAAAAGGGGAAAATAACAACAACAACCAAAATAAATAAACCCTGAAAGAAACAACTTAAACAAACAAAAAAAGAAAAAAAAGAAAAACATAAGTCAAAAACACAAATAAAATACCACAAGATAAAACAGAGTATATTAAAGCTATAGCATGGAAGTTGACACTTCCACGTGTAAACACATTTTATTTACAGGTACAATACCAGGCAGCAACAAGTTGCTTTGGAGAGCACAAAAACCGGCGATTTACATTAAAGGATGCCAAACAAACGTACACACAGCAACTAAACCCTAAATACTATATACTCCATATATATACTCCAGGGTTGGAAAGATGGTTCACTTGTCACAGCTACATGAAACAGCAGCTCTGCTCAAGGTAAGTGAAGGAGTGGAGGCGGGCTCAAGGAGTAACCAAATCCCTTTGCGCGGGACCAGCGGCGCTGTCACGCGTTGATGGGGTAACGCAGAGCCACACTCTGTCAGCTGGAAGCGTGGCTTGGCTTCTTTGCCAGCTCCACCTGAAATGACCTTGTGCAAGCTGTCAGTCAGCCCTGCTCAAGCAGACACCCCGAGGCAGGGAAGCCTCCGGGAGAGCCAGGATTGCTAACAGCGGGCTGGGGAAGAGCGGCCACTGCGCCCTACGGCCTTGAGAGGCAACGTCCACTGGATTTCCCAGCAGCACACAAGGAAAGGGGTTGAGTCTCCCCAAAAGTGCACTAACAGAAGAATGTTTTCAGGTTTTTGTGACCTACAATTATTTTGAGATGCTATGATTACTTTGAGAGTGCTTGTGTGACCCTTATGAGTTTGGAACCACAGTCGATGAAGATGGTAGCACAACATATCTCATTCCAGGAGACTTCCTGGCCAAAACATCCATATTTTATACTTGCTATAATCAGCAGTGCACTTGTCAATCACACAGAGGGCCCTTAATTTGTTTTATATACATTTAGGCTGGACATAAGATATTTTTTTTATCATTAAAAGCCCAGAAAGGACCTCCAGATCTATCCACTCTGAACTCCTGCAGATGACAGGAAACAGTTTCACATAAGGAATGTCAATCCAGGCCAAAAATGATGGAACGAAAAAAAATAGGTACTTGGCCAATTATACCTTTATCAAAGTCCAATCACAGAGCAGAACAAGGCTCCATCATGCACCTTTCCCCTCAGTCTGAGAGCCCAGTGACCACATGGCAGCCCATCCATTTTTCTCTTGATGATTCTGGTTCCTTCTCTTTTCCCACCCTACTTTTGACCTACCTAAAGGTCAACATTTCTTTTAACTTGCTTTTGATGATGCTATGTAACCTGCTACCAGCCACTTTAATTTTCTGTGGACAGAAAACCTGATGCTTCACACTTAACTAGTTAACAGCTAGATCCAACCTGGAATGCCAGGCAAGAAAACGCCTTCCCAAGTCTGAACATCTCTGAATTTCTAAGTCATTGTGTCTTGCAGGTTTGAGCTCTGAAAAGCAAGCCTACCACTCACACTTCAACAGGAGAAAAACCTTTATAGCTTTTCACCTGTGCTTAAAAACACTATCTGCTGCCTGATCTCAGCATGCACTGCCTCTTTTCATCCCTCCTTTTAAAGCACTGACTGCACAGAAACGTACACATCTTCCATTTTCTGTAGGAGGGATTTTCTTTCCCAGTATTCTGAGCTCATTCCTAGCAATAAATTGGTGTTTATATGCATTAAATGAACAAAGGGCAGACAGTGTCCAAGAGAGGAGCTTGCTGTTAGCAGATCCTTAGATTGACACTTTGGCCAAGTCACTTAATCTCCTCCTTGTCTCAAATTTGGGGAATAAGTGTTTATAAACAATTTTAGACAGAGCCCAGCAAGCCTGAAAAAAAAAAAAACAACACATTTTTATTACTGAAAAAAGGAATGTTGATAAACGACCATCATATTCAAAATTAAAACAGATCTGATAATGTAATCATAGTATTGCTTAACTAATCTCATTTTCTCTGGTCTGAAATAAGGACATCAAAGAGGCAACAAGAAGAAACAGCTGCAACACAATCTTCTTTTTACATGTGCTTGTGCTATTTACTTAATATTAAGATTATGGGGGGAGGGAAAAACTCTATTTGAAAATTTTGCTTCTGAGACAAAAAGAACAAGTAATAAAGATGGTGAGAAAGGAAGGGAATTGACCTACCCTCAAGTGTTTGGTTACCCCAAATCCAAAAACTACCACGGCAAATTCCTGCAAAGCAGGGATGTACAAGAGCTGACTTGGCAAAGGTTGGTTTAGGTTATCAGACTGGAGCCACACACTCAGTGGAGCTCAAGGCAAGCTTAAGTCTGTTCCTTATGACCTGAACACTTCACACCAGCTCAGTGAAAGGTGGAAAGGCAAATTACATCATCATCTGTACTAATACACACACGTCAATGGATATCCAATGGATTTAAAGGAAAAATGTGCTATGCCTTAAATGAAGGAAGAGGTAACCTGTTCTTTCTTTCCCCTAAAACCTACTCCACTTTTAAAACATCATGGGATGGGGGAAAAAAAATAAAATTAGGAGGCACAATCCCTTCCCTCCAGCAGTCTAGAAATGATTTACAACTATGAGCTAAGAAACAGTTTCCTCTTATTTCATTATAAACATATATCCAAGGTTTCTAAATCTGATGCCATGAATTTCGTACAAATGTTCCACAAAGTCTGTGCTGAATGAGGAAACTGCTGCTCATGCTTTTCAGCATTTCAGAACTAATCTCTGTTTTCAATTTCTTACTCGGAAAAAAAGGAAGTTTTCCAGTCATTAGGTCACAATCAAAACAATGCACAGCATGGAAAATACACAGGGATATGGTCTAACAGTAAATTCACAGAAACAGGACTAGACACCAGGTCTGCTAAAATACTGTCTTAGGTTTCCCCAACCTATTTTTACTTTAACATCTGATCTTATAAAAAGAAAGGACTAATTTGCCAATATGACTGATGCAAATGAACTAATTAATGTTGACAAATGCTCTCCATGAATATAAAGAAACAGAATTTCATTAGGCATATATTCAAATTCTTTCACATGCTTATTCACACTTTTACTACAGTTCTTCTGGGGTCTTTTGCAACTTCTCAAAACTTAGATACTGAAAGACTAAGTCTTTTCAATTGAAAATTTGTGAGATTGATAATACTTAAAAATTAGAAGCATTATACTAGCATTTGTTAGTTTTAACAAATAGTAGTAATAGTTCTCAAAGTCAGCATCTTAGCATCTACAATACTCAGAGAATTCGCTTGATTACTTCATTATTGAAACAGAAAAATAAAACCTCCAAATGTATTACATTCTGAAAGCTGAAATAAAAATAAATGCTAGGAAGTGATAGGGACAAGAACAGTCTAACTTGGCTGGGAAATGACTTAAAAACTGACAGGCCCACTTTTCAGTAGGATAAAGAGACAGGAGAGTGCCTCTATTTAGTTATTTCTCCTTGCCCATTGTAATGTCTAGTTTGGCCAGAAAAGGCAATATAGGGCCTACAGACTACATAGAATTAAAAAAATGTAGTACAATTCAAACTAAAAAAAAAAAATAAAATCCCAACCCAATCAAAGAAACCAACAGAAAGCAACAAGAAAAAACCTCTAACTCCGCCCCCCAAAATGCCAACAACAGCAAAAAAAACCCACAGCACACCATCTTCAAAAACTAAGCAAACTACAAAAATATTCTAAATGGAAATTTCCTTAGACTTGCTTTCTTTAGAATGAGCTTCAGATTTTCTCCCTTAAAAATGTTCAAGCTCTTTTGCTGTTTATTGAATCAAAGTTGTCCACATAACACAGAGGAGTGCTTTCAATACCCAAAGTCGTGTTTGAGTCTACTGTAGAAAGATAATTTACCTTGATCTTGCTAAAATTATAAAAAAAAAAAATTAGCGAAGGAAATACATTAGACTTCTGTCTATTTTCAGGAAATGGAAAATAAAAATTAGATTGTTTTCACTGTCTTAGTAAGTTATGGACTAAGAACCTCAAAATATCTTTAGCACAGAAAATTTTAGCATATTTGACCAATTCAGGATTCATGCTGAGCATGGGATCTATCTTACAGCCACTATCACATATTTCACACAGTAATAAAAAAATAAAAAATTCTTCATCAGTCACCAGAGTGAGGGAGGAGTATTCTTATACATGCTCACATTTGTTTGCATTTTACAGTACTAAGCAGTCCCTGAATGAAACAATTTGCATGCATTTACTCAGGTAGATGTTATGGCCAACCATTACCAACAGCAGCAGCTGATGATCTCTTCTCCCTATTAATTTTTATTACAAATTCTTACAGGATTGTCAAATCCAATACTCACAAAAGCTGCTAAACTGGGGACAGAATTTCCATTTACCATCTGTAATCTCTGTT
The DNA here is from genome assembly GCA_013397245.1 of Thryothorus ludovicianus. Lineage (NCBI taxonomy): Eukaryota > Metazoa > Chordata > Aves > Passeriformes > Certhiidae > Thryothorus > Thryothorus ludovicianus. The sequence continues at coordinate 80,689 of VZTB01000961.1, forward strand.
TAGAGATGGTCTTCACTGGATTTTTCTACACTTTCCTCCTCAGCTACCCAGGAGTGATCTTCAGAGTGACTTGGACCACCCTAAGTCACATTGTGCTGGTGCAGCTCTGCATAGACTGAGTCAATGAAAACCCTCCCCATCACTCTGCTACTTTCTTCCCTTTCCTCCCTTTATGAAAGATAATGACCTTTAAGCACTCCCTACATCTCCCAGCAGATCACATCTGATGCTTCTCAGGTAAATACAGGTATGTTTATGCAGGGGTTTTAACAAATTTTCACAATACGTTCACAATTTAAAGTGTTTTGTTTGTTTTGTTGGGATTTTTTTTTTTAATCATTATTTATTTAGGCTGGATCTCCTCCCATCTTTTCAATGCTGGAGCATTACCCTTGCAGTAATTTCCATCTCATGAACTTCTCATTAGAGAAGAACTAAACTTGAAATGTGCCTATCAAAGGAAAAAAACCAAAAAACAACTAGAGAAAGAAAAAGAAAAATGCCATCTAATAAAAATCCCTCGCAATTTAAAAAAAGCAAGATGACACTCCCAAACCAAGACAAAAATCAAACCTCAAAAAACTACACAAAAATCAAATTAAGTTACTCAAGGTTTTTGTTGATTTTTTTTTCTTTTTTGTAGTTTCTGTTGAAGCAAAGCCTTTGTATAACTATTACCCTGAATTTCAGTGTAATGTATGGAACATGTTTTGTAAAGGGTTTTTTTTTTTAAGTAATCTGGATACATTCTCCACACTGATCTCATTGGCAATTCCAACTCACATCATGGACAATGGAAGTCCAGCTAAGAATTGGGAACTTGAAATGCTCTGGCACTACTCATACCCAGCACATGTTTTAGGCAGAAAAACTGAGATGTATTTAGTTTGGATGCAAAAATTNTTCACAATCCTTTAACATTTTAAATGGTTTGGTTTTTTTTGTTGGATTTTTTTTTTTAATCATTATTTATTTAGGCTGGATCTCCTCCCATCTTTTCAATGCTGGAGCATTACCCTTGCAGTAATTTCCATCTCATGAACTTCTCATTAGAGAAGAACTAAACTTGAAATGTGCCTATCAAAGGAAAAAAACCAAAAAACAACTAGAGAAAGAAAAAGAAAAATGCCATCTAATAAAAATCCCTCGCAATTTAAAAAAAGCAAGATGACACTCCCAAACCAAGACAAAAATCAAACCTCAAAAAACTACACAAAAATCAAATTAAGTTACTCAAGGTTTTTGTTGATTTTTTTTTCTTTTTTGTAGTTTCTGTTGAAGCAACGCCTTTGCATAACTATTACCCTGAATTTCAGTGTAATGTATGGAACATGTTTTGTAAAGGGTTTTTTTTTTTAAGTAATCTGGATACATTCTCCACACTGATCTCATTGGCAATTCCAACTCACATCATGGACAATGGAAGTCCAGCTAAGAATTGGGAACTTGAAATGCTCTGGCACTACTCATACCCAGCACATGTTTTAGGCAGAAAAACTGAGATGTATTTAGTTTGGATGCAAAAATTCCTTAACAATAATGTCCTGTATATTGTCTGCAGAGTTCATTGTAGAAAAGGGAAATGAAAAGTTACCACATACAGAAGCACAGGACTGCAGAAGAATTCTGATTCATTCTTTATGAAACAAGGTAGTTACAGCTGCAAGAATCTGAAAATTGTTTACATTTCCTCTAGACCAAGAAGAAATTTAAAGTCTGTTCACCTGGGCATACAGTGCAAAGCCATTTAACAAGATCTTTGTGAGCTATATATCATAGATGGGTGACAATTGATTTCTTTGAGTCCACAAAACTAAAGCAATGCTTACAAAAACCAGCCTGATAGATGTTCCTGAAGTACTGTAAGTTCTTTGTCTATTTAGATTTATATGTAACTAAAAATTATCAGCTTGGGGTCTGTACAGTGTCACCTAGAAAATCTTGTTTCTCTGAAGAAGTCACTGTTCTGCACAAGGCAGGGAACATTCGTGGGAGGCTGAGAACCGAGGAAGCCACGAACACTTGACTCAGTGACAACTTCAGCTGAGGCACGACAGAAGATACAATTTAACAGGGCTTCAGAAAAGAGGCAGCTCTTTCCTGGGAAGAACGTAGCGAGGTCCTGGAACACTTCTCTGGTCATTTCCAGCGCACCAGCTTTTAAAATATTTCTCCAAGACAAAAAGCAGATAGGCATTTAATTTTTATGCCTGGCTTGCTCCCAAGTGCTCTCAGGCAATCTCATCATAACTTCATCTTTTTTTTTTTTTTTTTTTTCACTCCAAGTGCTTCCATTTCACTTCCATTTTAAAGGCATTTCTTTCAGAAGAGCTGCCTGCTGAAGCAGCATCTCTTTTGAAGCACAACAGCAGCTGACAACACTACCAAAATATGGCCTATGTGGTTTGTACTTGCTTTGCCTTTTGTTACAACAATTAAAGATAGGTCAATGGCAACATAGACATAAGAAATAAGACTCTGATCAAGTGAGCATATGCAAGATAACATTCTAAGAGTTGCTTTGGAACTAAAACCAGTAATTTAGGAGGAGGAAGACCATGCATCAGACTAACGCAGCCTTATTTCCAGGATGCTTTCTCTGTAATAGTTTAATTCTCCTGTAAAACTAACCAGAAATCCAGGACAGAGTACAGAAGTTATAGTAAGTATGGATTAAAGGAAACAGAGGGCCTGAGCTCAAGACCTCCTGTAACACATATAGCAGATTAAAACACATGAGTAGCCCTCACAAAACCACCAAAATATCTCAGTCGCTTCTGAATCAGAATTTCATTTTAAATGGTCTTGGCAGAGTCGTTGTGCTCCATGGCAATGGGGTGCAGGCTACAAACAGTGGGCTAGGTCCATCCAAACTGATCTAAAAGCAATCCAATTCAAAATGCAACTAAACAGTGCAGAAAAAAAACTTACAAAGCGAGCTTCACAAAGGCAGCGCTACCCAGCAGTTTTGTGTTCTAACCTCCTCTTTTAAGGCATAGTGGAGAGACAGGTCAAAGGAAAAAATAAAACAGTTGACTGTGCAAAAGTGTCAGGACTTTGCAGACAAACATGCTTTGTTGGCTAATAATACACACTTCATACTCCAGAGAGAATTGCTACCTATGCAGAATCCTTGAGATTCAAGAACAGCCTAGGAGAAAGCCAAACAGTGTCAGCAGCAGCACGTGCAGGAATCCAAAGGTCACATCATGCTGTTAACTGTGAAACACACATGGAAAGGGGATCTGCAAAACCAAACAGCACTGAGTTTGTGTATGCCAGAGACTCCTCGAAGAATCCAAAACCAAAGAAAAGTAATGCAGCCACAGCATGTGAGTCACTAGCCCAAAAACTCTGCCAAAAAACCATTAAAAAACCACTAAAAATTTCAAATTCTCATTAATCATATTAGCACAGGCATTAGATGCTGTCAATGGGTAATTAAATTTGTTTGCAGTTTTCGCAGCCTTGAGTGCAAAGAACAGGCATTTATCCAGGTAACCAAATGTTCACAGGAGGAGGCATCAGCTTTTTCATGGAAATATCTTTCAGTAAAACTGTTTCATGCAGCCAATTAGCAGCAGCCGTTCTTTCTCACCACTTGTGTACTTTACTATGAGTCCTTGAATCTTTTGCCATCTTCGAGAGAAATAAAAAGCTACTTGTGTAGCTCTTTGGTCACTTTTTTTTCAAGAAAAAAAAATTTAGATGAGGAGAAAAAAAACCCCAAAAAAATCGTTTAGATGAGGAGAAAAGAACCTCAACAGTGAATACAGTATTTTCCATGTTTTTACCTCAATTCTTAAAATTAAACAAGATTAACATACAAAAAAAACCTCACAGTCATCATGTTATTTTTCTGCAGTTTTTTAAACTACTATAAATCAAGCATGAAAAGCATTAAAACATTAGAGTTCCTGTTTATTGCAAAACACCATATCTACTGCTCTCGAGGAAAAAGTTTAGATCTCCTTTCTAGATGCACACAACCTCTCCCGGGACTTTGGCTTTGTTTAAATGTGAGTCTTTATTTTCTCTAAAAATATTTTGTGGCTGAATAACAGAAGCATTTTTTTTTTTTATTGTGGCAATCATAATATAGTCTTACTACAATGTTTTGATCAGCATTTTGGTGTAATCTAGAGCTTAAAGGTCTTGCATAATTGCTTTAAACTCTCACTGAAATATCCACTTGGAGTGCATCCGTGTTTCTGCTTTGTAGCAGATCTGACTGAAGAAAGTTAGTTTGAAGGTCTTAACACCATATAATAAAGTGAAAATATTTTACATAAAAACAAAGATTTATCCACATGCTAAACTTTACTGAAAATATTTATCCAGGCAATTTACACCTAGAAGGGTAAGAATGATGCCAGGGACTTGAAATACAGAAGTTCTGCCAAACTTCAGCAAATTACTACGAGAAACAAGACTCAACAAAATCATTGCTGAGAAGCTTTTTCTTTTTTGTCTTTGACTGTAAAATGCCCCACCTCATTACTGAATCACACAAAAATAGTAATACATATTTCAGCATGAGACAAGAAATAATCAATTACTGATCAGCTGCATAGTGTTCTCAGTAATAGCATGAGCAGCAAGGGAATATTTAAAATAGACATTCTTTGACTAAATAAAACTATTTCATCATCAAAATGATAAATTTAATGCTAATTTGCCTCTAAAAAAACATGAAGGAAAAAGATTTCTGAAAAAGAAACAAGGGTATGAGAAGTCTAGGGAAATGTAATTGGGTCCATGGTATCAGAAAGGATTTGCTGAGAAACAGCCATGTATGAAAAGTAAAACAGCCTACAATCAAACAGAAAGAAGAGACTAATAAAAGAAAGAATATTCCACCTGTAGTTTTTAGTGGGACTTAATAGAGATTCTGATTGTATGTATTGATTTAGTGCGGGCATAAAGTTCCACACTTCTGTTCTAAATTAAGTTTTGTCTATAGGCACCTTAGACTAGTTCACTTTCTACCTTAAACTAAAAGCACAGAAAACAAAATTTTATTTATTATCTGCTCTCAGTGCGAGTCTTCCATTTCTAAGTATGCCTTTTGCTACACAAAAACCCCACAACTAAGGATTTTTAGATTCCAGCAAAAATACAGCTTGAGGAAAAAGTGACCATAAGCTATATTCATAATCTGCAAGTGGTTCTAAGTGAAAAAACAGTTCAGTAATGACATTGTGTCATTTTAAGTCAACTACAATGACATTATCACTGATAAATATACTGTGAATGAATGAGCTAAGAAAGAAAACTAAGCAAGCCTGAGGAATTTTGAGGTATGTGAGCATGTTTGTGCATCCTCTTCTATTTTTAAAGGCAATTCATGACTCAATGCTCTTCCCCACCTATGACTTAGACAATAACAGCATTAATTAGAGTACAAAAGAGTACTTCAGCTGCAAGGGACCTCCTAGTCCAGCTGTCTGACCACTTCAGGGTGACCAAACATTAAAACACATTTTTAAGGCCACTTTCCAAATGCCTCAAACACTGACAGGGATGGCATTGACCAACAGTGTTTGGGCCATAGACTTTGAATTTAGGCAGTCACATTCTTACCTCTAGCTTTGAATATTATCTTAACTCCTTCACCACAGAGGAAAAGGTCAACTTAATGGATATCTACCCATTTAT